>JARYGA010009524.1:0-26985 GCA_030545235.1 Helianthus tuberosus
ATTAGCGATAAATAATGTTATAACCAGACCATCGTGGTGAGGATCCTGAATGTTGAACCTGTCATCCTCGTCAAAGGATATTATTTTCTGATCCGTCAAAGTTGAAGTCCTGATGGGTCTATCACCATTCTCCAGCTTAGTTTCTTTTGCATGTCTCTTAGCTGCCGAAAAGGAAGTGCCACAAATGTGTGATCCCCTAGAAATAAAGTTGATTACTTGGGCGTCAGCTGGAGGCGGAGCAGCTCTCTCTGGGGCATTCTCAGGATCTTGGGTCCTTGATTTCTTTCTACCTAGTAACTCTTTCAAATACCCTTTGATGAGAAGATAGCTTATCTCTCTCCTTAACGCAATGCATTCATCTGTCAAATGTCCAAAATCCTCATGGTATGCACACCATTTGGACTTTTCCGTAAAGGAGTTTGACTTCTTGTTTTTTCCTTGGCCACCTTGCCTTTTCACATAAGTTGTGCAAAGCAAACATTAGTTCACTATTATCAATAGAGAAACAATATTTAGATATCCTGGGATATTCTTCCTCATCTTCATCTTGTTCCACTACGTGGATATTTTGGTTATCAGGTTTTGAGTAGGGCTTGGATCTGTTATTCTTATAGAAAGATCCTTTTTTCTTATCGTAATGCTCCTGCTTGGTAGAACCACCGAGCCTGTATTGAATTCTTTTCTCATCCTCCAGTCAGATGAACCTCATTGCCCTGTTCCTGACTTCATCCAAATTCCTGCATGGATTCATGACAAGGTCATCGTAAAAGGGAGAATCATTTTGTAATCCCATTTTGAATGCTCCAACAGTAGTTGAAACATCTAGGTTTGGGATCTCTAAGGATTCTCTTCCATATTTAGTAACATAACCCCTTAGGGATTCTTCACGAGCCTGAGCTATCCTATACAAGTCACTAGTCAACCTTTCAAATGTTCTACTACAGGAAAATTGGTTATTAAACAGGTTAACTAAATGTGAAAATGAAGTTATAGAATAGGGAGGAAGACATAGCAACCATTTTAATGTTGATCCAGTGAGTGTGGATCCAAAGGCTTTGCACAGGCAAGCTTCCTTCAGCCTTTCAGGAATGGGGTTTATCTCCATTCTTTCCCTGTATTGTGCCACGTGCTCCTTCGGATCGGTTGTATTGTCATACAACTTCATGTTGGGGTTTTGGAAGCGCTTGGGTATCTCTGCATCATATATTGGTGGTGCAAAACGAGATATCTTGTGGCTCCCATCTGGAGTTTCAGGAATAGGCTTGACTATCCCTGGGACGCTGGATATTATATCCTTGAGCTTTTGTAACTCCCTGGCTATGGCCTGACTGATCCCTGCATCTTGCATAAAACCATAGTTAGTATCCAAATATGTATTACGGAAATTATTACCTCCTGGTTGACTTAAAGGTGGAAGTCCATAAGGGTATCTGGGATAAGACATGTCTGCTGTTATAGTTGAATATGAGGAAGCAATAGTCTACATTGGGATGAAATCCCCATCATGGACTTCTAAGCTTCTTGGTGGTTGTCTCCCTGAGGATCCTTGATCCTAAAAGATACTGGATCCAGGAAAGGTCTGCATCGAAGATCTTGATAGGTAACCCATGGGTCCTTGAAATGCATAGAGTTGAAGGCTACACTGAGATCAGAGGGGTTAGGGCATTAAAACCTATGGGTGCAGCTGCTGGTGATCCATAAACCGGGTAACCTGTGAAGTGAGATGCAGGGACTTGGTATGCATTATTATTTGGGCACCAATTTGTGTGCGTGGGGTAAGGGCAGGGTGGAGTATTCCACCATGCCGATTGAGGATAAGATAGCTGTCCGGAAGGAGTCTGAAAAGCCCAATTATCATTGTTTGATTGACCCTGATATCCATGCCCACGACCCCGGTACTGATTTCGACCTCGTCTCGTACCCCAGAATGGCTGACCTGGTGGCTGATTTGGAGAAGCGGATGGGTTAGCAGGTTGCGAGTTTGGGTTGAAGGTGTTGTTGGGTGGGTTCGGGGCTGGAGATTGTGTCACACCCCAACCGATGCTCATCACACATAACACTATTTGCGACAATAATTAATGCAAAACCGATTTCATATCATATCAATAATTGTCAAATACAACATGAAAATCAAAGTACAACATGAAAGACAATACGACAATGTTCAACAAAATAAAGTAAACTAATCTAGTATTTCAATATGCGTTTCTTAGTCGTCCCTACTAGATTCATCATGTTCATCATCATCATCAACCTGCAACATGTTAAAACTATAGTTCAACGCAAAAAGCATTGGTGAGTACACAAGTTTTAAGTAGATAGCATAAGTATAAAAATGTTTAAATGAATCCACATGGCAAACTATGTTATTAAAGATTAACATAAATCTAGCATGTGATAAACAAGTCAAACCAAAGTTTAGCGCAAGTAAAAGATTCTTAACATAACCCAACGTTTACAGGCGGTGCGTTACTCCTATAGCGGTATACATGTTAAGGGTAAGCTTGATCGAAGTTAATGACAAGTTTAATCACAAAACAAACAAACCTAGATAGACAAATCAAGTATAACGTATGCATGCATGTACTAGATTGTTTGTGCATAAAGATAAATTTTAAGTGTTGTGATTTTAATAAGCTAACATGTTGCACCCAAAAATGGGTCAAGTGTACTCACGGTTTTGCAAAGCTTCAAACTTTATAATCACGTGAAGAGTTGTAGATTTGAGGATGGAATCACCAAGTCACCCTACATGGGGAAACAAAGGTGTGTAAGTTTATGGATTTAGATTGGAAGATTCAGAATTGGAATTTAAAGTATCAAAAGTATGTATACGAAAGTAATATCTAATTCTAAGTGCTTGTTTATGATACTATGTTTATGTGGTTTCACGGGTCCCAAATTACCCATTAGAATCATAACAAGTAACTTAGAATCTTAGATATATTAGCCTAGGTTTATGACGAACAATCATGACTTGATTATCATCACAAATTCAGCCATGTTTTATATAGATACATATAGTTTATATAGTGATAATAACATCCTAAAACTAAGTCCAACCATAGATTATCATGTAGCATCATGTATGTCAAGCATGGAGGTAAAAACCTCATTATATGATTCACCATTACACAAACCATCACAAGGATGGTTCGGAGGGTCATGAATAACAAGAATAAATATAGCTAATATAAGCTCAAGCGACCAAGTACTCTACAATCTGGGTGTGCCAACACATCATGAAAAGAATTAACTAAGTGAGGAGGGCTAGACGGGGCTAAGGTACTTTGATTCTTGTAAGTCACTTTGAGTGTTCATACATAAGGTTCAAAATGAAGGAGTGGAACTTAGTTTGGAAAGCCAAAGCTTCCATTTGTTCACACTTCACAAGTCACAAGTTCATCGTATGAAGATGATGACTTGTGCTTGCTTTCATCATTCAATTACCATGTATAAACAGAAATAAACTGAGTGTTTGAACTCATAACTTTGATGGTAATCGCCTCAACACAAACCCACAACCATAGACATGATTGTGAGCTTGGTGGGTATAAGATTCCACTAAGTTATTAGCAAGAATATGAACATACAAGAAGAATAACACAAAATAGAAAGTTTATTGCACTTTGGACCTCAAATGTGGTGAGGTTTCACCTTAGATTACCAAGGTAATATTGTGAAAACCTTCCTAGAGGTTATCCAAGTTCTAAGAAAGAAGAAATGGGAAGTAAATAATAGTAGAAGTGAGCTAGAACTCACTTAGAATCACTTAAAGTTTCTGCTCAACTTCTGGAAATTTAGTCAGATTAGGGAGTGTTTTTGAGAGTGACTAGTGTTTTTAAAGTGGAAAGAGAGGTTGGTCATGTGAGACCCCACGAAAACGCGCAAGCAAACTAGCTTCTTTAGCGACTGCATACAAAATTTCGATTCGGGACGAAATTTCTTTCAACTTAGGGATGATGTGACAACCTACTTTTTTTGAGGTTAAATCGCAAACTTGGCTCATTCGTTTTAACTACGTTATTTATACCACACAAGTTATAGTAATCCGATATATAAAACTAATCGTCTGAATAGCATAAGATATATATATATATATATATATATATATATATATATATATATATATATATATATATATATATATATATATATCATAGTTGATAATTCTAAACGGGAACTTAACCCAACCCGAACTATACGGGCATCCAACTCGGAACCCGTTAGTGTGCGTGTGAACCAAGCCCACATACCTCACCTTGCAATCGACCCACACCCCTTATCAGCCTAAACCACCACCCCTTGCGCCATTGGTGTGCAACCCAAAACCAAAACCCTTATTTAAGTGGGCTCAATCCCATTTCGCTAAGAAACCCCAAACCGCCCCTCCCTCTTGTACTCTCAGCCCAACTCCAAGCATTAGCCCAAGCCCATGTTTTTTTTTGTTTTGTTTTTTTTGTGCGCATGCATGTATTGTGTGCGTACATCAGTTGGTCATAGAAAAGAATGGAAAATGAAACCATAATTCTCCTCCTCTATCAATCGACGGCAGCAGGCACCCCCCATCGTCGCTCCTCCTTCTCTCGCCACACTCACTCTTACTCTAGCTCTCTTAATCTCACACGCAAGGTTAGTAGTTTTGTTTGTGGTGTTTGTTTCGGTTTGAAATACATGTATACATGGCTGTGGTTTTGTGTGCCTTGATGATCATGTTGATTATTAGTGGTAAATTGTAGAGTAGGAGGCATGAAAACCTTGTAGAAGTTTGTATTATTGCGTAAATATGCATAAACGTGTGTAAGCTGTCTAGGGTTTAATGTGATTAATGATCTTGAATGGTTTTGGGTAGAATCTTGCTGTTTAATGTCGTACGTAACATATAGGGATGATAATCTGCTGTAAACAAACACTATGGGTCGTTGGGTGCGTTAGTTGTTCGGTTGGGGAGATCGGGTAACGAAAACAAGTTCTGTCCAACGGTTTCAGCCAACTTCAGTTGGCTGTAACGGGGTCATAATTTAATGAAATCTGGATTTTCTTGAGTCTATAACGTGCTATTTCGAAATAAGCTTCTAATGGCACTGGAATCATGATTTTTGGACATTGTTTGCTATTTTAAATAAATTATTTCGTTTCAGCAACTAAAGCTGTGTTTTTCTGCAGAATTTACATGTTATGTTTTAAGTCATAACTTGAGGAATACTTCGAGTTAGACCATGAAATTTATACTGTAGATGATCTTAAGTGTCCGTGCAAACCTCTAACTAGAATTTCATCAATCGGATAAACAAGGATTTTTAAATTAGTTTTTCCGTGCTGCAGTCAGAAAGTGACGAATCTGATTGCAGCTTGGTAGATGAATTTTTATAATTTTTGGTAAAGAGTTAAACTCTAAAAATTTAACACAAGACAAACCCCTTCGAGGGGCACGTCGCATAAAGGGATCGTAATTTGTGGAATCTCATAAGTACGGTAAACGGACACCCCAAAACAGCCCATTTTCAGTAAATTGAGTTATGCATGTTTGTAAGTTATAAAGTGTTGAATCTGTTATATTTGGTACTTCTACATGCTTGATGATTGTTTAAAATGGTGTATCGCACGTTGTAGTGTATGTTACGAACATGTGCCTAAAACTACTCGGTAACATAGTTGTGACAAGTTGTATCCATGTTAATTGTTAGATGTGTGTAAGATTTGCGTGAATTACCTAGACGACCCCTAATGTTCTTGGTAACCATAATAGGACATGGTTGACCATACTTGCTTGCATAACTTAATCTGCCCAGCTAATCTAAGGTGAGTTCACACACTTTACTAAAGCATGCATTCCAGGTGGTTGGGAACGGAACGAACAACAATTATCTCCTTGTGTGGGATAGGGGTAACCTTATCTCCTTATATGGGATACGGGTAACATTATCTCCTTGTGTGGGCTTCGGACGGTTATTTTACTATGTATACTACATGTCCTAAGCGGACTAAATGGAACTCTATCTAAAAGTCCCTACACATTTTATACCAATTAATCGCCGAGGCCAATGGCGAATGGGATATTAGTTAGTAGTGCTATTAGGTCTAACAAACCTCACATCGTGCCGTAGAGGATGGGAGTGAACTATTATGCCTGGGCACTAGTAAATGATAATAGACATTGACGTGGGGCACTAAATTTGACTACAGTTAGTTTCGGTATGGCACGAGTTTAGTAGCTTTAAAAGGTGGGGTAGCTCCCCATGACTTGTTTTATAAAACAATGTAATTTAACAACTTACGTTTTTTTTTAAAAACAACACTAATAAACTGTGAACTAGCCAACGTTATGTTGACATACTACTGCATGCTTGCAGATCTACAGGTACAGATGCGGACAGACATTGCAAATGGATGGTGTGTGTGTAGTTTGGAAAATGGTACGTTATGTACATTTGTTTAAATCGTTGTCCCTAACCGTGTTAAGTTTATTTTACATTTCCGCTGCAAACATAAAGTACATTTTTGAAACTATTTAACTAAATCACCAATTGTATCATTTGGAATAGTTTTACATATTTCGTAAACGGTCCAAAATAATTAGTGGCTGGATCCTGGGCAGTCGTACGCCTCGCGGTAATACTATGCACATGGAAATTTTGAGGGTGTGACAGATTGGTATCAGAGCCATTGGTTATAGTAAACTAGGTTTAAAATATAATATATTTTGGTTGAGACATAAAATATTTTATATGGAAACCAGACTATAACCGTTTTTCAAGAGGAAACCAAAACATCACACTCCAGATTTGCAAGGTTCGCCCGACTCAGCTGCTTACATGGTAATTGTACCATTTGACCTTTACTTGTGTATGGTATATGTATAGATGCGTATACATGTGTATATTTAGTATCTAGCACTGTAACTCATATGTAAACAAAGCTTACAAACATGATATATCATAAAAAGATCGAATTTTCCTACCTTGATTCGACATCACAACAGGCAAATTATATGAAACCAGTGGTTCATAACCCTCGTCCACACCTCTTCCGATCTCATCATAGGACAAGGACGAACCGACGCGATCAACATTTAGGACCCTGCTACGGATCCTAGAAGGAAGTCATGAGAGCAAAATGACAAAGGAGATCCATTCCTATATCATGTGTTATTAGAGGAACAACTGTTAAGGCACGAAAACCTGGTCCCATATACGAAGCAACTATAGACATTAGTGCTCGAAATGCAAAGTGGTTTACGACACACACAAAGCCAAGAGTAGGATGTACAACAATTAACAAGGATTGGAAGGATCGAAGATGTCATTCACATCCTTTTTATTCACGTAATTCTTTTCCCAACTCGAGTAGTGAGGCTCTTTCTCACATCCGACTGATGATCTGGATTCTTGAAAATTCTCTGGAAGTGTCCTAGTAGGTCTACACTCCTCAGCTTCCTGTTTGCATGCCTTGAATACGAGAAGCGTATGCGGTGTATACTTCTCATGGCGGTGCTAACACTCACATTGCATTCCCATTAATCACGAAGCTGTTTCTCCTAATTCCCTGTTACGTGGTTAATTCGTAGTCGAATCTAACCTTACACCTCCTCATACCTCAACTCAACAAAATGATATCGTTCTTATAAATCAACGGATTTGGAGAATATATGAGGACGAAGAGATGGATTAGTCAACTCACAGGCGAGCACGAGGATCTAAATGTTTACTTTATTGAAGGAACTGTTATCCCATGATAACTTTTCTGGTTATGTAAATCTTATCGCTAGCTTTATACGAACCAACGTTTATTGTTTAAGACGATGCCTTATATCCATTACTAATTTAGACAGGTCTATCATTTCTTTATTGCGATACCACCATGTGCTTACACCTTCATATAGAAACCCTAATAAGATTTCTCTCTAGTTTAGGGGATTCGGCAAGCTCGACTCCCAGTCGATAAACCTCATGAACCTCGAAATTGGTGCTTGTTGATTCGATCATACCCTTTCAAACATGTTTTCGCATTCTCATATTGAAACTCCTCGACGACACAAGCGCTACTTCGGACTCATCCGCACGACTTAGACAGTCCATCTGAAATTGGTTACCTACTGGTTGGAGAATCACTAACTCATTTAGAGATCATGAATCAAGGTGAACTACTTCCCTTTCATACACGAACCCGCTCAAAACATCCTGTCGGACATTTCAGTGAACCTTAACCCCTCAAACCCGTACGACGGCCTTCCTTTTCTCGTTAGTTCTTGTTATGCCAACTACATCGACGTAACACTCCTTATCGGCAAACGACGTTCTTTATTTTAACCTCATACAACTTGCGTACGACTAGCTATATCCTCGACATCAGGTAAACTCTTACTACCGATCCTTAAACGTTTATGCATCGATTGTGACTACCCGTTTTCACATCTATTCACGATATACTTCTTGAATTCTATGATTCTTATCCCAACGACATTCGCTTGGATGAGTTGCCCTCTACGAACGTTACTCGAGGAGTAACGAGCCATGGATGCCACGATATGAAGATATCACAAGCATTGTCATCAGAACCCGATGCGACCAATACAAGTTCCCAGTCACGACATTCGAATTTACCTTACCATGACAGATTTGTCACTTGTTTTCTTCGACGACATTCGAATCTACTCCAAGAACCAGTAGGAATATGAAAGACACCTACGCCTTACCTTGGAACTTCTACAACACAAACAACCTTACATTAAGTTTTCAATGTATGACTTTTAATGTCACAAAGCCTATTTTTCTCGATCGCATACACCACCCCTCACAACTTTAACTCGAAAGATGCTCAGGAATTTGCAAGTCCAGCAATTAAAAGATAAGCTATGAGGTGGTTCTATCCTATCCTATCCTGTCCGAGGCATTGATGAATTTACTGCTTGCAACGTTACACCTATTCAAGTGCTCGATCGCAAGCCGAAGCAACGCAAGAATTATCATTGCCTACGTAACTCGACAACTCAAGGTTTGCAAGTAACACTACACTACCCACGATCTGGAACTGGGAGCTGTAGTTCTCGCACTCAAGATATGGATACATTACTTGTATGGTACCAAATGCACTATCTACACCAATCACAAGAGTCTCCAGCATATTTTGATCAGAAGGAGTTGAATATGCGACAACATCGATGGGTCAAACTCCTAAACAATTACGAGTGCGTGATCAGATATCATCCAGGCCATCCTAATGTTGTGGCCAATGCCCCCAGCCAAAAGGAAACAAAACCAAAACATGTCCGTGCGCTATAACTCGCCATTCATTCGAACCTCCCCGAACAAATCCGAAACGCACAAGTTGAAGGTCTGAAAGAAAAAACCTTCTAGCTGAGTCCATGCGAGGCATGTAAAAGCAACTCGAACTCAAGGAAGACGGTACTTACTACTTCATGGAACGTATATAGGTTCCATTCTTTGGAAACCTACGAGAGCTTGTGATGGATGAGGCGCACAAGTCTGGCTACTTAGTACATCCTGGTCCGGACAAGATGTACCATGATCTCAATACCTTTTACTGGTGGCCCAACATGAAAGCTATCATGGTGACCTATGTTAGTAAACACTTGACCTGCGCTAGGGTCAAGATCGAATACCAAAAGCCATCAGGATTACTGCAACAATCAGAGACACCAACGTGGAAATGGGAACAAATTTCCATGGAATTCGTCACCGGGTTACCCAAATCACAACGAGGGAACGACACCATTTGGGTGATCGTACATCGCTTGACTAAATCTGCGCACTTCCTAGCGGTCAAGGAAATCGACAAGTTTTCGACACTTGCAAGCATCTACTTGCAAGCATCTATCTGAAGAAAGTAGTTGCTAAGCACGGAGTGCCAACCTCCATCACCTCTGACCGTGACCGGCATTTTGTATCTGATTTGTGGCAATCGATGCACAAATCCTGTAGCTCGCGTCTAGACATGAGCACTGCTTATCACCTGCAAATGGATGGTCAAACTGAACGTATCATCCAAACCCTTGAAGACATGCTGCGAGCATATGTTATTGACTTTGGTAAAGGCTGGCAAAGACACCTACCCTTGGTGGAATTCTCTTATAGCAACAGTTATCACATAAGCATTCAGGCAGCTCCGTTCGAGGTATTGTACAGACGGAAATGCCGATCACCTTCGTGTTGGGCTGAAGTTGGCGATCGCCATATCACTAGCCCTGAACTTGTACTCGATACAACGGAGAAGATTTCCCAAATCAGAAATCGAATGGCGGCAGCCCCCGATCGTCAGAAAAGCTACGTTGCCAAGCGTAGAAAACCATTGGCATTCCAGTTAGGTAACCGAGTGTTGCTGAAAGTCTCACCTTGGAAAGGTGTGGTTTGTTTTGGCAAATAAGGCAAGATAATCCGCGTTACGTCAGACCATTCAAAATCACAAAAAGAATTGGCACTGTGGCTTATAGACTGAATTTACCCGAAGAACTCAGTTGTGTGCACAATGTTTATCATGTGTCGAATCTAAAGAAATGCTTATCTGATGAGACACTAATTGTTCCTTTCAAAGAACTCACGAATGATACCACTCAAGAGCAGCAAGATACCTATAGTTCGAGTTCATTGGAACTCCCGTCATGGCTCAGAGTTTACATGGGAACGAGAAGATCAAGTGATGCTCAAGTATCCTCAGTTGTTTAAGAAAGACGCGTCCAGTGCTGAAGCTACTACTGAATTTCAGGACAAAATTCCAAATCAACGTGGGGATGATGTGATACCCCACGAAAATGTGCAAGCAAACTAGCTTCTTCAGCGACTGCATGCAAAATTTCGATTTCGGGACAAAATTTCTTTCAACTTGGGGTGATGTGACAACCTACCGTTTTTTCCGAGGTTAAATCGCTAACTTGGCTCGTTCATTTTAACTACTTTATTTATAACATGAAAGTTATAGTAATCCGTTATATAAAGCTAATCGTCCGAATAGCACAAGATATGTATTTCATAGTATATAATTCTAAATGGGAACTTAACCCAACCCGAACTATACGGGCATCCAACTCGGAACCCGTTAGTGTGCGTGCGAACCAAGCCCACATACCTCACCTTGCAATCGGCCCACACCCCTTATCAGCCTAAACCGCCACCCCTTGCCCCATTGGTGTGCAGCCCAAAACAAAACCCTTATTAAGTGGGCTCAACCCCATTTCGCTAAGAAACCCCAAACCGCCCACCCTCTTGTACTCTCGGCCCAACTCCAAACATTATCCCAAGACCATGTTTTGTTTTTGTGTTGTTCGCATGCATGTATTGTGTGCGTACATCAGTTGGCGAAAAACCTAATTCTCCTCCTCTCTCAATCGACGGCAGCATGCACCCCCCACCTTCGCTCCTCCTCCTCTCACCACACTCTCTTTTGCTCTAGCTCTCTTAATCTCTCATGCAACGTTAGTAGTTATGTTTGTGGTGTTTATTTCGGTTTGAAATTCATGTATACATGGTTGTGTTTTTGTGTGCCTTGATGATCATGTTAATTATTAGTGGTAAATTATAGAGTAGGAGGCATGAAAACCTTGTATGAGTTCCTATTATTTTGTAGATATGCTTAAACATATATAAGTTGTCTAAGGTATAATATGATTTATACTCTTGAAAGGTTTAGGGGAAAATGTTGCTGTTTTAATGTCGCAGTTGACGTATGGGGATGATAATCTGCTGTAAATAAGTACTATGGGTTGTTGGGTGCGTTAGTTGTTCGGTTGGGGAGATCGGGTAATGAAAACAGGTCCTGTCAAACGGATTCAGGAAACTTTAGTTGGCTGTAATGGGGTCATAATTTAATGAAATCTTGATTTTCTTGAGTCTATAACGTGCTATTTCGAAATACCCTTCTACTGGCGCTGGAATCATGATTTTTGGACATAGGTTTCTATTTTAAATAAATTATTTCGTTTCAGCAGCTGAAGCTGCAGTTTTCTGCGGAATTTACATGTTATGTTTAAGTCATAACTTGAGGAATACTTCGAGTTAGACCATGAAATTTATACTGTTGATGGGCTTAAGTGTCGTGCAAACCTCCAACAGGAATTTCATCAATTGGATAAAAGAGGATTTTTAAATGAATTTTTCCATGCGCTGCAGTCAGAAAGTGACGAATCTGATTACAGCTCGATAAATGAATTTTTATAATTTTTGGTAAATAGTTAAACCCTAAAAATTTAACATAAGACCAACCCATTCCACATACAAGTCGCATAAAAGGGTCATAATTTTTTGAATCTCGTAAGTACGGTAAACGGACACCCCAAAACAGCCAATTTTCAGTAAAATGAGTTATGCATGTTTGTAAGTTATAAAGTGTTAAATCTGTTATATTTGGTACTTGTACATGCTTGATGATTGTTTAAAATGGTGTATCGCGCTTTGTAGTGTATGTTACGAACATGTGCCTAAAACTACTCGGTAACATAGTTGTGACAACTTGTATGCATGTTAATTGTTAGACGTGTGTAAGATTTGCATGAATTACATAAACGACCCCTTATGTTCTTGGTAACCATAATAGGATGTGGTTGACCATACTAGCTAGCATAACTTAATTTGCCAAGCTAATCTATGGTGAGGTCACACACTTTAATAAAGCATGCATTCCAGGTGGTTGAGAACAGAACGAACAACATTATCTCCTTGTGTGGGATACGGGTAACATTATCTCCTTGTGTGGGATACAGGTAACATTATCTCCTTGTGTGGGATACAGACGGTTGTTTTACTATTTATACTACATGTCTTAAGCGGACTAAACGAAACTCTATCTGAAAGTCCCTACACATTTTATACCAATTAATCCGCGAGGCCAATGGTGAACATGATATTAGTTAGTAGCGCTATTAGGTCTAACAAACCTCACACCATGCCGCAATGGACGGGAGTGAACTATTATGCCTGGGCACTAGTCATTGATGATATACATTGGCATGGGGCACTAAACATGATTACAGTTAGTTTCGGTATGGCACGAATTTAGTAGCTTAAAAAGGTGGGGTAGCTCCCCATGACATGTTTTATAAAACAGAGTAATTTAACAACTTTCGTTTTTTTTAAAACAACACTAATAAACTGTGAACTCGCCAACTTTATGTTGACATACTAGTGCATGCTTGCTGATCTACAGGTACAACTGCAGACAGACGTTGCTGTCACACCCCGACCACGTATAACAACTAGATGTGGCGGAAACGTCGGGGAGTGTTGTAATAGAATCATTGTTTCGTAACCATGGAATAAATAAATTTTGTTTTATTGAATAAATGAATTCATTGTCTTAATACAATCAAATAAGTACAACTATTATCTTTCAAGTTTTAAAGTCGCTAAGGCACGAGTCCATCCTAAGTGTAGCATATATCATCTGTCATCACAAAGCAGCACCTGAAACATGTGTAAAAATAGGTACGTCAGTATAAAAATGCCTGTAAGATACATAGGTTTTGTGAATATAGGATTCATGACTTATAAGTTTAGAGAAAATTGTTTAACAAAAGTCAGTCATGGTCCTTGTAAAATGTTTAGTTTTATGAATCATTTGAAAAGTGATAAACAAAACAATGATATATATACATTTATAAAAGAATAATGTATGGTTAAGTGAATAACCATGTAAAATGAGTTTGTATTGAATGTATTGTTCGAAAAACAGTATTTTGATAAAAAGGCTTATAGTATATGTAAAAATATACTTTGGATTTTAAGAGAATCGAATGAGTAATATATTAAAATATATTTATGTTCCAATATCGTTAACCCAAGTGTACTAAATAACGCCACGGTATGTAGTGCAATGAAAACACTTATATATAAGAAGTACCAGCGGCGTATCTACCAAGTTTTCATCACATTACACCCGTCCCGTTATCTAAACACTAACCAAACCCCAATCGTTAGATAGATAGTACATTAAATATACTTTAGTTGTTTAAAATAATAGTTTGCAGTAGTATATTACAAGTATACTTCGGATTTATAAATAACATATTAAACTATGTTTTGGTTTCATGAATAATATATCAAAATATGCTTTGGATGTGAATAATAACCTATTAAACTATGTTTTGGTTGAATAAACAACATATTTAAGATATGTTTTGGTAGTTAATAAAATATATATGTTGGTTTTGTACAATACCACACATGAGGGTATATCAAACTATACTTTTGGGAGTATATCAAAATATACCATAAAAGTGTGATTTAAGAATTTATTCAGACCTAGTGCATCAAAATACACATTTGAGACTATAGGGATACCACAAAGGCAACCCCTATTTGGATGGAGAAACAAATTGGTTTCAGACATTCCATGACAACAGGAATGGGGTGTCTAATCCTATACCGCTATATCATACTACCAATCGGTCCGGTGAACGTAAAATAAGTATAATTCAACATTTTTATTTTATGTTCTTTGAGAAATCAGTGTTTAAACCATAGATAGTCATTTAGTTTGTCAAATGATAAGTAATAACATGTATAATCAATTATACTTTGAAATCATGAAAATAACACACAGGTACACATGCTTCACCCCAAAACAGTTTGGAAAACAGTAAAATAGGGGAACTATGTACTCACTTGAGATTGCTTAGTAGTCCTTGAGTAACAACCAAACAATGCTAGAGATCACGGAAATCAACGGCACCTAATATAGGTACTATGTTAATAAACCGGACCTAAATCGGAGGATCGGATAGAATGAGGGTTCGTAAACCAAATGAGTATAAGAACGCATGTAGTATGGTTCAACAAATCCTACATTCTAAAATGAAACCTAACCTAAGTGCTTACGACCCATCACGACCCGTTTAGGTAGCTTATGCTACTTTAACGCGTCGTTTGCGTGAAACGCGTTCGGACCACCTAACTAGTCCTATGACAAGTAATATATGCCTTAATATGTCTAATATTGTTGCCAAATCAGTTTAGATACCAAAAGTTATGTTACATACGCTTAAAATGAATTTTGGCGTAAAAAGGGCATTTTGGTCATTTACCTAAGGCATATAAACTACCTATCATACAACAAACTAAACATCGTGACCATATGGTATAACCTCAGAACGTTATTCCCTATATATAATGGTCACCTAATGTGTTTGGTCGGATCCTAATGATCGACCAAACGGGTCGGGTTCGAAAGTATAAGCGATTGTTTAGATCGCTTACCTTACGACCCTATATAAGCACTAAACTAAAAGTGACGAGATAAGCATGTTAAAACATGCTTAACTAAGTTTAGAAAACAGGTTTTGTATCAAAACAAACGGTTTTGATACCTAAGAGTAGTTTGGTTACAAAATACGCAAGAATGCGCATTTTGGCCGAAACTACGACTCGTCACTGAGCCTAGATAACATGGTAATCAGTAGGTATAGTCACTAGGGACTATAACCATCGTGATCACGCTCACATTATGAAGTTCAAACGAACTTCGCATTGACCATAAACTGGTCAATGCAAAAAGTCAAACAAATTTTGACTTTAACGCTAAAACGAATGAAAAGAATGAAAGAACACTTACAAAGGGTCCCCGCAAGATTGAACTTATAAGTATTCTTAGGTATGAAGTGATAAGACACCCCAACTTAGAGAATTCTTAGATTTCAAGTGGGTTTTGCAAGTGAACTTGATGGGTATTTATAGGATAAGGACCACCGTTAGGATCGTTTCTTGAATAGCGTGATATAATCTCATCCCTACACTTGTTGGTAACCTCATGTGCATCACATTGGCCCCCCATAAGCAGGAAACAACATGTGGAATTGGGTTTTGAGTGCACAAGAGCTGTTAACAGCTGTTAAAACGAATTTTGCTGATCTGAAAGGGACTCGCGTGACGCCTAGGGGGCTAGGTGTCACGCCTAGGTCCTTCTGATCAGCAACCAGTTTCCAAAGTTTCCATTTCAGTCCCCGTTGTGTATTAAGGCCATTTCCGACATGTTTAAGGCTCGTTAAGTCAACTTTAAGGCCCTAAAATGATTCCTAAACATTGTGGACATGAAACATACTCAAAAATATCCCGGATGTCGGTTCGTTTGGTCGTACGATCGGGATGTTCGCTTAATTACGACGACATGCGCATAAGCGCGAAAAACGATCCAAATTGCTTGACGAATGGATTTTTCTTATGCCAAACACTAAAATAAAATATTTTAGTGCTTACATAAATTTTTGGATGTCCGGATGTATTCAGAACGTAAGTTATGCGCGAAAATGCAAACTTATGCACTTTTTGACGCTTTTAGTCCCTGAATGACCCAAAAGTTTATTTTAGCACACCGAACCCCTCAAAGCCTATTTCTAAGCTATATAAAGGATATTTATGGTATGTTTAACTCATGTTCATGTTCCGGAATGTCTGTTACAGTTCAGCTCGGCATACTTTCGTAGTTTATCGAATTTAGTCCCTGTAAGCGATTAAACTTGATTTTGTCATACCAAAGCCTTCAAAACTTATTTCTATGTTATTTAAAGGTTATTTAAGGTATGTTAAGCCTGTGTCACTATTACGGAGTGTTTTTGCATTAAACTGGTTATATTTACGCATCGGTGCGCGCATAACCTTCCAGAAAGCGATTTATAGCTCGAAACTGAACAAGAATTGATATGTGCAAATGATACATATATTTACACAAATCCCAAGTATGAAATATAATATTTTATTGGTTTGGTCTTTGTTTGATGGTTGAAGTGACACAGGTGTCACAGTCTCCCCTACTTTAGGAAATTTCGTCCCGAAATTTAATTCTAGAGGAAACTTGTGAAGACAGCTGTGACGGTTTCGCCTTAAAATAGATCCATTGAACCCTTAAGTAAAACTCTGGGCCATGTTAGGATTCTTAGCGAATTTGTTAACCCTCAAAGTAAAATCCTTGTAGTAACAAAACATGGGATTTTGAATTACGGACAAAAGAACATTTCTCCTGAAGACTTATCATAGGAAACTTGTGCGTGCTTGAAATCAGAATTGGAGAGTGTAAGACAAAATGACATCGGTCAGGGTCCAAGACTTCTCCCGTATCATTACTCTTGTCACTATATGTCTTAACACGTGACAAAACTTGCTGTGGTTTCTGTGCACTGAGTTCCATAATCATGTAGGCCTCCATAATTACGTAATTCCTTACACAGTCCGCACAGTTCATTTCATAATGCGTAGGAAAAAAGATAATTGAATAAACACGAGGCGAGTTGACTAGACCACCAAAGGATCTTTTTAACTAGATCAGCGAACGACCCTTTTTAACTAGATCAACACATGATCTTTTTAACTAGATCGTCGTATGATCTCCTTAAATAGACCACTTAAGGGGTCTTTTCAATTATATCATCACATGATATTTCTAACCAGATTTTTGAAACCATATGTTTAACTAGACCTCTCAGGGGCCCAATTATAGGATAGTACTTCATAACCCAAGGTACTTAATTACAACGTAAAAGTCCGTTAAGGATTTAAGGTAGTACCTTTGGAGATCCTACTATGAATCCCTCATATGAGATATGGAAGACTCTACGAGGATTTGGATAGATCACATACAACCACAAAACATGTAAGAAAACACATAAGCACAAAATTAGTTAACTTGACTCTTTAATTTGTTATCTTTGGGCACGGATATTTAAGCACACTAGGAATCCAATCCATGGATTTCATTTGGCACTTTAATCATTTTCAAGGATCTATCTATAAAGATAGAAGGATTTTCAATAAGAGTTTGGCTTCGTTTCTTAAAAGAAACGAGTGTTTAAGGTTCTTGGGGAGATCACAAGTGATCATTAAATGACAGAATCACACGTGTAGTTTGTCTTTGGGTTGACATCATAAGGTTGCATCAAGCATTCACACAATCGTATCAGTTTTGCAAAAATAAAAACGACAATTTTTTATTTTATAACAACCGAATTGTCTTGAAGTGTCAAAAGATAACAATCAAGGAATTTCAAAACACTAATTGTTTACTGCTGCATCATTGTTCACGTTTGCCTCGTTGATGTTAAACACTCGTCCACGTGCTGGAGGTATGTTAACAAGTCTTGGGCAATTGTTTCTGTAGTGAGTAAGGTCACCACAGTTATAACATGACCCCGGAGGGAACCGTGCTTGAACAACAGCAGGGTTTGCAGCAGCTTGATTTGCATAACGGCAAACATTGATCAAATGTCCCAACCGCCCACAGTGGGTACATTTGTGACATTGATCTTGCTCCAGATGATGACGGTTGCATTTATTGCCCAAAGGTGCGGTACCAACATAGTTTTGCCTTTTGCGAGGTTGTGCTGGCTGGTTTGGTGCAACCTGTTTGTCTTGAGCAGTTACAGCGAAATTTTGAGAGGCTTTTCGTTTCTTTGACTTCTTAGGGGATCCAGTCTGTTCATCCATGGTCTTTGATTCCTCGATTGGTTTCTTTTCACCCTTTCGAAAAAGTTTACCTTTCCTGATCTGAGGTTCAGTCAAGGTTGCAGCTAGCTCAATGGCCTGTCTAACTGAAGTAGGGTTGCTGCCAGTAACGATATCTTGAACTACGTCAGGAAGACCATCAATGTATTTCCCAATCGCCTTATCCAGAGGCGTAACCATAGCAGGACACAACAGGCTCAATTCTTCAAAACGGTCAGTATAGGCTCGATGTTCACCACTGTCTTGCTTCAGGTCATCGAATTCCCTTTCTAAAGCTCTCAATTCATGGCGAGGACAAAACTCCTTCATCATAAAAGCCCTAAGTTCAGCCCAAGTCTGTGCTAATGCAACCTCTGCACCGCGGTCTCTCATAACCCCGTTCCACCATGTAAGAGCCCTTTTTTGAAACACACTAGAAGCAAGCTCGACCGTGCGATTATCAGGACACTGAACATGACGGAACGTACTCTCAGTGCTCTCGAACCATTGTAGGAGCCCAGTTGCTCCTTCAGAACCACTAAACTTGAGTGGCTTAGCCGAATAGAAACTCTTGAAATTGCATGTAGCATTATGGTTGTTGATGGCTTGATTCACTTGAGCAAAAAGATTTGGGAAGGCAGCAGCCATTTGCTGTGCGATGATTTCCGCCAGTTCGGCATTCGACATCTGATTGTCACGTCGAGGAGGCATTCTAAAAGAGGAACATGAAAGGAAACGAGTGAGAGAATTAGAAGAAAAGAATGAGATGGAACAAATCTGATGAAAGTAAGGATGGTGGTCATTTGTTTGTTACTACAAAGCAACAAACGACCCTGGTGATTAATCAAAGTAAGTAGGTCAAAAATAATGTATCGCGAAGACATGCTCACCTATAGGTGGACACTCACCCCAAGAGGTCCCAGGTAAGAGTGACTGGTCCGATATTGCGGATTTGTACGAACACTCTAGCCTTAGACAGAAAGCTCAGGGTACAGGCACCCACCCTTCCAGTTTGCACGTGTTCACATTATTTAGACCAACTTTGACGGGATTTTGAAAACTTAAAGGGTTCAAAACCATATAATAAATCATCCTAGAACAGATGATTAGTTTTCAAAGCGGGATAGAAATTAATGTTCTTATTGTGGTTGTCACCTAAGAATAAGTGACGGTATTGTTTTAAAACTAAACACAAGAAAACTTGTGTTAGGGTCCTAGGAAGGTTATAGTCTAGGTTAAAGCATTACTAATAACCTAATTCCCTATAACCATTGGCTCTGATACCAACTTTTCTGTCACACCCCGACCACGTATAACAACCAGACGTGGCGGAAACGTCGGGGAGTGTTGTTACAGAATCATTGTTTCATAACCATGGAATAAATAAATTTTGTTTTATTGAATAAATGAATTCATTGTCTTAATACAATCAAATAAGTACAACTATTATCTTTCAAGTTTTAAAGTCGCTAAGGCACGAGTCCATCCTAAGTGTAGCATCATATATCATCAGTCATCACAAGGCAGCACCTGAAACATGTGTAAAAATAGGTACGTCAGCATAAAAATGCCTGTGAGATACATAGGTTTTGTGAATATAGGATTCATGACTTATAAGTTTAGAGAAAATTGTTTAACAAAAGTCAGTCATGATCCTTGTAAAATGTTTAGTTTTATGAATCATTTGAAAAGTGATAAATAAAACAATGATATATATATATATATATATATATATATATTTATAAAAGAATAATGTATGGTTAAGTGAATAACCATGTAAAATGTGTTTGTATTGAATGTATTGTTCGAAAAACAGTATTTTGATAAAAAGGCTTATAGTATATGTAAAAATATACTTTGGATTTTAAGAGAATCGAATAAGTAATATATTAAAATATATTTCTGTTCCAATATCGTTAACCCAAGTGTACTAAATAACGCCACGGTATGTAGTGCAATGAAAACACTTATATATAAGAAGTACCAGCGGCGTATCTACCATGTTTTCATCACATTACACCCGTCCCGTTATCTAAACACTAACCAAACCCCAATCGTTAGATAGATAGTACATTAAATATACTTTAGTTGTTTAAAATAATAGTTTGCAGTAGTATATTACAAGTATACTTCGGATTTATAAATAACATATTAAACTATGTTTTGGTTTCATGAATAACATATCAAAATATGCTTTGGATGTGAATAATAACCTATTAAACTATGTTTTGGTTGAATAAACAACATATTTAAGATATGTTTTGGTAGTTAATAAAATATATATGTTGGTTTTGTACAATACCACACATGAGAGTATATCAAACTATACTTTTGGGAGTATATCAAAATATACCATAAAAGTGTGATTTAAGAATTCATTCAGACCTAGTGCATCAAAACACACCTTTGAGACTATAGGGATACCATAAAGGCAACCCCTATTTGGATGGAGAAACAAATTGGTTTCAGACATTCCATGACAACAAGAATGGGGTGTCTAATCCTATAGCGCTATATCATACTACCAATCGGTCTGGTGAACATAAAATAAGTACAATTCAACATTTTTATTTTATGTTCTTTGAGAAATCAGTGTTTAAACCATAGATAGTCATTTAGTTTGTCAAATGATAAGTAATAACATGTATAATCAATTATACTTTGAAATCATGAAAATAACACATAGGTACACATGCTTCACCCCAAAACAGTTTGGAAAACAGTAAAATAGGGGAACTATGTACTCACTTGAGATTGCTTAGTAGTCCTTGAGTAACAACCAAACAATGCTAGAGATCACGGAAATCAACGGCACCTAATATAGGTACTATGTTAATAAACCGGACCTAAATCGGAGGATCGGATAGAATGAGGGTTCGTAAACCAAATGAGTATAAGAACTCATGTAGTATGGTTCAACAAATCCTACATTCTAAAATGAAACCTAACCTAAGTGCTTACGACCCATCACGACCCGTTTAGGTAGCTTATGCTACTTTAACGCGTCGTTTGCGTGAAACGCGTTCGGACCGCCTAACTAGTCCTATGACAAGTAATATATGCCTTAATATGTCTAATATTGATTCCAAATCAGTTTAGATACCAAAAGTTATGTTACATACGCTTAAAATGAATTTTGGCGTAAAAAGGGCATTTTGGTCATTTACCTAAGGCATATAAACTACCTATCATACAACTAACTAAACATCGTGACCATAAGGTATAACCTCAGAAGGTTATTCCCTATATACTATGGTCACCTAATGTGTTTGGTCAGATCCTAATGATCGACCAAACGGGTCGGGTTCGAAAGTATAAGCGATTGTTTAGATCGCTTACCGTACGACCCTATATAAGCACTAAACTAAAAGTGACGAGCTAAGCATGTTAAAACATGCTTAACTAAGTTTAGAAAACAGGTTTGGTATCAAAACAAACGATTTTGATACCTAAGAGTAGTTTGGTTACAAAATACGCAAGAATGCGCATTTTGGCCGAAACTACGATTCGTCACTGAGCCTAGATAACGTGGTAATCAGTAGGTTTAGTCACTAGGGACTATAACCATCGTGATCACGCTCACATTATGAAGTTCAAACGAACTTCGCATTGACCATAAACTGGTCAATGTAGAAAGTCAAACAAAGTTTGACTTTAACGCTAAAACGAATGAAAAGAACGAAAGAACACTTACAAAGGGTCCCCGCAAGATTGAACTTCTAAGTATTCTCAGGTATGAAGTGATAAGTCACCCCAACTTAGAGAATTCTCAGATTTCAAGTGGGTTTTGCAAGTGAACTTGATGGGTATTTATAGGATAAGGACCACCGTTAGGATCGTTTCTTGAATAGCGTGATATAATCTCATCCCTACACTTGTTGGTAACCTCATGTGCATCACATTGCCCCCCCCCCCCCCATAAGCAGGAAACAACATGTGGAATTGGGTTTTGAGTGCACAAGAGCTGTTAACAGCTGTTAAAACGACTTTTGCTGATCTGAAAGGGCCTCACGTGACACCTAGGGGGCTAGGTGTCACGCCTAGGTCCTTCTGATCAGCAACCAGTTTCCAAAGTTTCCATTTCAGTCCCCGTTGTGTATTAAGGCCATTTCCGACATGTTTAAGGCTCGTTAAGTCAACTTTAAGGCCCTAAAATGATTCCTAAACATTGTGGACATGAAACATACTCAAAAATATCCCGGATGTCGGTTCGTTTGGTCGTACGATCGGGATGTTCGCTTAATTACAACGACATGCGCATAAGCGCGAAAAACGATCCAAATTGCGTGACGAATGGATTTTTCTTATGCCAAACACTAAAATAAAATATTTTAGTGCTTACATAAATTTTTGGATGTCCGGATGTATTCTGAACGTAAGTTATGCGCGAAAATGCAAACTTATGCATTTTTTGACGCTTTTAGTCCCTGAATGACCCAAAAGTTTATTTTAGCACACCGAACCCCTCAAAGCCTATTTCTAAGCTATATAAAGGATATTTATGGTATTTTTAACTTATGGTCATGTTTCGGAATGCCTGTTACTGTTCAAATCGGCATACTTTCGTAGTTTGTCAAATTTAATCCCTGTAAGCGATTAAACTTGATTTTGTCATACCAAAGCCTTCAAAACTTATTTCTAAGTTATGTAAAGGTTATTTAAGGTATGTCAAGCCTGTGTCACTATTCTGGAGTGTTCGTTGCATTAAACTGGTTATATTTACGCATCGGTGCGCGAATAACCTTCCAGAAAGCGATTTAGAGCCCAAAACCGAACAAGAATTGATATGTGCAAATGATAGATATATTTATACAAATCCCAAGTATGAAATATAATATTTTATTGGTTTGGTCTTTGTTTGATGGTTGAAGTGACACAGGTGTCACAGTTGCAAACTGATGGAGTGTGTGTGGTTTGGAAAATGGTACGTTCTAAACATTTGTTTAAATCGTTGTCCCTGACCGTGTTAAGTTTTTTTTACATTTACGTTGCAAACATAAAGTACATTTTTAAAACTATTTAACGAAATCACCAATTGTATCATTGGAATAGTTTTACATATTTAGTAAACGGTTCAAAATAATTAGTTACTGGATCCTAGGCAATCGCAAGCCTCGCGGTAATACTCCGCACGTGGAAATTTTGAGGGTGCGATAGGTTATATAGTTGAGGGTTTAAGGTTTGAGTTAGGTGATTATAAATGCAATTAGGTGAGTTTTAAAACAAGAAAACACAAAAATTGACCAACCAGGGTTTTAGAAACAACTTTCTGCGGATTACCGCCCTTGGCGGCCCGCGACGGGGGTGAGGCCTTGATTGCCACGGGGTGCGGTGGCCTATGGCCTATGGCCATGCAATTGTTTGTTGTTTTGGCTAGATTAGTCCTTGTTGTTTCATGCTTGGTATATTTTAAGGTGTAAAGCATATTATAAGATGGTTTTAAGTATATAAACACATAACTAATCATTAAATATACATAGAAATCATGGATTAAGTATTGTAAGAATAACGATCAAGTATTTACGCATAAAGAATGATTGAGTAACGTATTCACATTGTTTGCTTGCAAGTATAAACATGTTATTCAAGAAGCACGAATATGTAATAATGAAGGTGTGATTCGAATGCATAATTAAGTATGAAATAATGACACATGTTTCACATAAAAGATTAATTTTATTACGATCAAAGTCTCGGATTTACAAATGATACAATGAAATATGAGTTCAAGAGAGACAAGTTTCCAAAAATAGAAATATAAGACAAGCTTTCTAATTAAGGAAAGTTACGTAAAAGCGAGGCGTTACAGTCTCCCCTCCTTTAGGAAATTTCTTCCCGAAATTTAGGAAGATGCAACGAACAGATGCGAATACTTAGTCTTCATGTCAATTTCGAGTGCCCAAGTAAACTCAGCGCCACGTTTTCCTTCCCATCGAACCTTAACGATAGGAATTCGACTGCACCTTAATTGCTTGAATCCTCGATCCATGATCTTGATAGGTTTCCCCACGAAGTGCAAAGTCATGTTGATTTGAAGAACTTTGAGTGGAACTTGAAGTCTTTCTTCAGCTAGACACTTTTTCAAGTTTGATATGTGAAATGTAGGATGCACATTGTTTAGCTCTTGAGGTAGGTCTGGTCGATACACTGCCTTACCAATCCTTTCGAGAATCTTGAAAGGACCTACGTAGCGAGGACGAGTTTTCTTTTCTTACCAAAAGGAACTACGCCCTTCCAAGGGGATACCTTGAGAAGTACAAAGTCACCTACTTCGAATGCCAAAGGTTTGCGACGCTTGTCAGCGTAACTCTTTTGTCAGCTCCTAGCTTTTAGCAAGTTGTCTCGAACTTGTAAAATCATGCCCGTCGTCTCCTGTATAAGCTCGGGACCAGTAATTTGAGCTTCTCCGATCTCGTGCCAACAAATAGGCGAACGACACTTACGACCATACAATGCCTCGAAAGGTGCCATTTGAATAATTGCGTGATAACTGTTATTGTTCAAGAATTCAATCAAAGGCAAGTGCATATCCCAGTTGCCACCAAAATTGATTACGCATGAACGAAGCATATCCTCAAGATTTTGGATAGTATGCTCGGTTTGACCGTCTAACTGAGGATGAAAACGGTGCTAAGGTTAAGATGAGTACCCATAGAAATTTGAAATGTTTGCTAAAGACGAGAAGTAAAACAATCATCACGATCAAGGATGATTTCAATGGGGATACCATGACGATAAATGATTTCATCCGTGTAGATACGAGCCAATTTCTTGACTTTGAAATCTTCAGGAATGGGGAGGAAGTGAGCAGATTAGTCAATCAATCAATGATTACCCAAATACTGTTATGGCCAGACGAAGTACGAGGAAGCTTAGTAATAAAGTCTATCGCAATGCTCTCCCATTTCAAGACAGGAATTTCTGGTTCGAGCAAGCCAGAGGGACGTTGATGTTCAGCTTTAACCTTTGAATGTGACATCCTGAAACCTCAAGGTCCTTTCTACGTACAACTTACTTTCACGATTCGTTTCACGTTGTAACATGAGTAAGATATGTGAATGATTAAAGTACGGATTATGTTTGGCTGATAAATGAATTATAAGAGCCATTATATGTTCAGTGGTTACATGTTCATGCGTTACAATACGTGGTTGCCCAATTGGGACGCACACTTAGCTTGCGGGTCAAACGCATACTCCCTCTCTTCTCTATTTACTTGTCTACGGCCCAAATAAAACCCATCTCTTGGGTTCGGCCCATGTTGAGAGAGTATACAAACGGATTGTGTGTAAACTCCTATCATTATCATAATACAAAACATAAATAGTAAACCCTAGCATCCTTTCTCCCTCTCCTCTTGGATCGACGACACCTACTCTTCTCGAAGCCCTCTCCCCTCTCGAAGCTTGTCTCTCTCGAGTCTAGCAGCATCCACCTTTCGGTTAGTATGTTTATCTTGATTTTAAGCTTGATTGGTTATCTTTGGTTATGTGCAAAGTCTTATTGTTATGCATGAGGTTTATGAATTCGCATGATTAGGGTTGTTGCTGGAAGGTTTGTTGCCGACAAGAATGATTATAATGTGTATGGACTGATTTGGTGTGATTGATTAATACCCTTGATGCTAATTGATGTTACTTGTGACAACCCGAGTTTTCAAGGTCTTTCCTCACAACTGAGTTTACTTAATTCATGGCGTTCTTTTATGTGCACCTGGTTATTTGATTGTAAATTGCTGATTAGTGTTAATTGGTTAAATGTTAAACATGAATTTTGTGAAATATGTGATGTGCTGTTAATATATATATATATATATATATTTATTTGTGCATGACGAAAACCAAGAGGGATTTCACCACAACATAACCCGACGAAAACCCAAGGGTTTTCGCCATAACCCTCACGATGAAATCAAGGGATTTCGCCGGCCCCGATTTCGCTGAAGCCCATTAAGGGCCCAACACTTTATAACCCTCGTATAAACGGATGTGGGTTACGTAACTTGCTATTGTGAAACCCTAGACTCTTTTCCTTTTCTCTTTCGAATCACACGGCAATCATCATCATCATCTTTGAATCATTCCGGCTTTTGTTCCTGTTTCTACACATCTTGGTTAGTTACACCTTAACTTAATTGATTTCATGATTCTTTGCCAGTTTGATATATGTTTCCTGTGGTCTAATGTGAATGTAGGATTGCCTTAGAAACTATGATCATACGTAGTGATGTTTAGGGCTTTGTTTTATGTCTAAACTAAGCGGTTGATGTGTATATTGGTGTTAATATGGATGAACTAATTGTATGCGATGAATCTGATGAGATCGAGGGTTGGGATGATGATTGGAATAGTGGTTTAGGGTTTTCATGATCCAGGACTTATGCTTTCTTGTATTATTGAGCTGTGGTATGCGATTTGGTTATTGAGGAATTTATTGGGTGTTTGTTTAAGGTTTATAATGTAACTGCTTACTGTATGATAGAGATGGTGATATAATTATGCAACTGTTAGATGATCATTAGGGTTTATGTGATGTGTAACTGTTGACGATGATCATGCCTTGCCCGACG
>JARYGA010009525.1:0-28248 GCA_030545235.1 Helianthus tuberosus
GATTAAGGAAGGTTAGGCATACTTACAAGTGTCTAATGAACGATTAGGGATGAGTTGGAAATGTACTTGAGCTCCAGAACTTGATCAGTTGTTGAAATGAAGGAATGCAAGAAAGTTGCAAAACCATGTGGGTCTTATATAATGGATTTTGATTGTTCAAGATGGTGCCATGCATGCCTAGGATGATTCCCTGATGTAAACAAGTGTTCCCTATAGCTAAAAACCATCTTAGGCAGCCCATAGAATCAAAAACTTGTGTTTTAAGTCGGTTAAAGCATCAACAGGCAGCTGCCTGTTTCTTTCTGTCGCTGGGCAGGTCTCGCGGGCCGCGTAGGGCCTTACGCGGGCCGCCTAGCCCCGTGTGACTTGCAAAAAATTTTATTATTTGTTGTTTGGTCCTTTGGTCCTTCCAAACGTCGCTTTCACCTCTTGTTTTGCACAATGAGCCTTCTAAAATGAATTCTAGGGGCTTTAAGACTTATACCATCTTTGACAAGTCCTCGGGTAACTTTGTGATCACCCGAAAAGCCCTAATTTTCAATGTTGACGATTCTAACCCTCACACACGAATTTTATCATAACTTTCTCATACGTTAACGAAACTTTGTGAAATTTCTATCACATATTCTCATGATCATAATTAACCGTTACAAAGCTTCGGGTTTGCTAAAAGGTCACTCAGAGGTATATCTTAAACATGTTGACACATTTAACCCCTATAGTTTGTAATTTCTCACTTTCTTTCACAATTAGCTACGTATGATCCATGATTTATTTGTTTAAGGTTAAAAACATCATGTAGGGTTATTGTAAAGTATATTTATGCATTGTTGACATTTTGAACCCTTAAATTTACATAGTTTCATTGTTTGTCAACTTTAGACCCTCGAAAGTATTCTTTCACACGTTCAAAGGTTATGACACGTGTCAACACATTATAGGACGTAAATTTTTGAGGTGTTACATTAATGCAACAAATACAAGACCAACAATAGTGAGTAGTCTGGTTAGGCAAAAGGCTTGGAGGGTTCCAGTTTGCCTAACGCAGGTCGTGGGGTCCCCCCACGTTTGCAAGACGTGGAGAGAGGTTCACTAATTATGTTTGTTGATCGTTCAAGATCTTTGGCTGAAGGGCGTCCAGCCTCGGAAGCAAGAACAATCAAGTTGTGTGTGTTGAAAGTGAAGAAAGGAGACTTGTATGAAACAAGTGCTCGAGAAGGAAGATCAGAGACCCCAAGGGAATCAGAGCTGATCGGAATGTCCCCAATGCACTAAATGAAGTGTCATTTATAGAGGAAAGATCACCCAAAGAGGAAACCTTGGACTAGTGAACCCTGCTTGCAGTGGAGGACTTACCCTTTTAGGGGTTGAAGCGTTTGGACCTGCGGATAAAAGACGACACTCTGTGCACACGCTCTGTTTTTACGGCTGGGAGAGTCGTTCAAGTAATCAGTGAAATGACTGGTTACTGTACACATGCTGCCTTAGCTCAGTTCCCGGGCTTTAAACCTTTGAACCTTTTAACCCTTCAAGCTGTCATGTATTTTTAGTCATTTTATTGAGGTTTGAGCTACCCCTGTCATCAGCCCACCAAGTCAGAAGTTTTTGGGTGTAGGCACAAATACTTCTGACTTGTTGCACATGTGTTTCACTTTGTTTAAGGCTTCAAGGCTTGGAAGGTTGAAAGAGGTTGAGCCTTTTGGTTTTGAATTTTGACATGACAGTTGATATGACTTCTGGCAGTTTCTTTTTGTGTCAGGCGGCAGTTTTATTAGCCCTCTATGTAATTATAACATTTTTGTTTCATTAATTTCCGTTTATCACTTAGAAGAAAACAATCACTCACACCTTTTCTCTCAAGTTTCCTTTCCTTTTCTTCTTCCAGGTTAGTTCCATTTTCCATATTTATAGTTATTTTATTTTAGCATAAGTGCTCGAAAAGATCTAGCAAAATCGTTTTCTTGATTAACCCAAGAGGAAGTAGAAAATTTTTGTATGGAATGGGGATTGGGTTGAGGTTTAAACCGGTTGCACCGGGATGTAATGTTTTGATCGATCAATGTCCCCCTGGTTCCATTGCCCTCTATTGTCGTCATTTTGAATTTTCAAACCTCCGTCATCCTTTTTCGAACTTTGTTATGAACTTCTAAGAGTATTATCACGTGTCATTTGGCCAGATTCACCCTTAGGGTCTGGCTAGGGTTTTTGTACTTTGAAGTACTGTGCCAGGCTTCCGGATATGATCCAACCCTTTTATCCTTCCGTCGCTTTTTCCGGTTGGCCAAGAATGGTGACTGGTTTACATTCGGAACATCTCAGGTTGACACTTGTTTAATTTCGTCTATGGTTTCTAGTCTTGGTGTTTGGAAAGACCGATTTTTCTGGGTTTCCGATGAAATTGTTCCTTTTAAGCTTGTTTGGAGGCATCTGGATGCCGTTTTAAATGAACCTAAACCCTCTGCTTCTGAGATAAATACCCGTTTTCTTGAAACTCTCAGGGAGTGCCCTTCGAGGCTTCGTCCCTTTCCTGAGAACTTACTGGTGTTGTTGGGTCTCAGTAAGTTGTGGGACAAACCTGATCGAGATCCAGTGCTTATAAGAGACGGGCAAGGTATGCATTTATCTTGTTGCTCTATTATGTTCTTATTTTTGTTTGCTTATACATTTATTTTTGTTTATTTTGTAGTTATGTCTGCACTTGATTTTATTAAGAGTGATGATACTTCCGATGTTGTGTTTGGGGATGTTGCGGCTACTCCGAGTGAAGATGCGGTTGTTAGGGGATCTGAACATAGGTTCGAGGGTTCTGGTTATGTGGGTGTTCCTAATGTCAAAGGTTTTACAAAGGCTCCAGGTTCCAAGGTTTCTGTCCGTCATTCAAACCGTCGCTTGAAAGGTGCTGATCAACCTTCTGGCTCAGAAGCTGTTGACATTAGTGATGAAAATGAGGTATCTGCGGAACAGGTTCCTGAGGTTGATGTGGGGAAGGGTAAGGAGAAAGAGTTGGTTGTTTCTGGGAAGAAGAAGAAGCTGGTTAAGAAAGGTGTCACTCCTGTCATCCAAGGTTCATCGGGCAAAACCGTTGAGAGCTTCGAGCGTCCTGAAGCTGAAGAGGTTTATGTTCCCAACTGGGATGTGAAGGTTGGGGATAGCTTTAAGGATCCAGCTGTTTGTGCTGAGGTGTTAGCCCATTTTGCTCCCCCTGGTGTCCGAAGTGCAATTTCGGAGATGGAAGCTGATCATTTTATTTCAAGATTGATGCTAAGTTCCTGCAACCTTTCGGCCCTGTTGGCTGAAGGTGTTACCCATTTTACAAAGGGTATGCAGGAGTATGAGGAAGCTACCAAGAAGAAGGATAAAATGAAAGCTTCTATGGCTGCGATGAAGAAGGAGGTTGAGGGGTTCTCTAAGAAAGAGGAGGCTTGGGTGAAGAAAGTTGGAGAGTTGACAAAGAGACATGAGATTGAGGTGAACGATTTCAAGAAAAGTTTTGAGTCTGATCAGTTGAAGTTGAAGGCTGATAGGGAAGCCTTAGATGTTCAGCAGAAGGATTTTGATGAAAAGAAGGAAGGCTTGAAGGCTTCGGTTGCTCAAGCCACTGGTGATAACCAGTGGCTCATTGAGAAAGGCTTTCACCAGTTGTTACCTATCTCCTTCACTCCAAGGAATTCAATTCCGCTCTTGGAGAAGTCTACACCAAACTGCTGAACTTGGGGAAACATCAGGGCCTTATTACTGGTTATAAACTTCATGAATCTGGTCAGCCCTTGGAGCAGTCTCCCATGTACCGTCCTAAAGCTTCTGAGGTTTTTAAAGAGTCCGTTCAGCAGATGGAGAGATTGACTTACCCATATGTAAGTCAGGTTGCAACTTATTTTGGTAAACCTCTTTCTGTCTTACAGGAGCTGAAGCCGGATGGGCTTAATGAAAAGGTTTGTGCTGAAGTGCTTGACTCCCTTTCGAGGAAGCGTTCTCGTTCGGGGGATAGTGAGGATACCTTTTCAGAAGAAGCTGATGCTTCCAAGGATGCAAGCCTCAAAGGTTCAGCAGTTGGTGATGATGGTGGTTCGAAAGCCAAGAAGGCGAAGAAGGCCAAGAAGGCTAAAGGTAATGGTTCTGGGGCTTCTAAGCCTCCTTCTGATGTTTGAAAAATATTCGTAGCTTTCTTAGCACCCTGAAACAATTTGATGGTTTGTATGTTTCTTTGAACAACTTAGGTTTTGCAGAAACCCTTAAGGTTTCTGTTGATGGTTGTTAGCCTTTGTGGCTAATTTGAACAATTGCTAGGTTTACAAACCGTTAAGGTTTGTCTTGCTTGAACATCTGGAAGACTTTAAGGCTTGTTATCTTATGTTATTAACTTTCTACTACTTGCCTTGTGTTGTGATTCTGTAGTTGTATATTTTGTAAGGCAACTTTGTGGGATACTTGTAGCTTGAAGCCTTCGAGGCTTCCGATTGCTTCCTTATTTTTGTAACTTGGTGCCTTGGTTTGTATTTATGATTTTGGGTTGTATACAATCTTTTTTACTGTTCAGTTGTTGTGTTGCCCCTTTAGTTATTTTTATGTTTGTGGCATTGTCTTTGTTGGGTTTGTGTTATCTTTATGTTTTTTATACCTTAAAGGGTTCAGTGCTGCAGTCACTTAGCCTTGGTACTTTTAACAAGAAGACATAGCACATATCCTATCTATCACTTTCCTTAGTTTGATTTTGGTTCGTAAGCCTGTTGATACTGATTTGTTTTTTACAAGTTTTCTAAGGCTTAAGGAACATTTGGTGAAGGGTGTTCAGACCCGTCTATGAGACAAGTTTGTTTGATAATTTTATAAGTCTCATGGAGTAGTATTGATTTAGGAACTCACCCCTTATATAGGTTCATTCAACCCTTTAACCTATTGAGCGATATGGCCTGGGAGCTCATCCCCTTACATGGCCCTTGCCATGGAGTTTTTTGCTAGGTTCTCAACCTGATTTTAGGATAGAAAGACAAATTTGATAAAACATCATCATTCATTCAAGGGATATTGTTTTACAAAAAGTGAGCATGGGACAACTATTGAAATATAACTCTTGAAATACAAACTAAACTTTCTTGATCAGACATGGAACCTTTTAAGGGTCTTGCCATTCCAATGTCTGGGAAGCTTTTTACCTTCCGCGTCGGCCAGTTTATAGGATCCACCCTTATGTGCTTCAAGGATTGTATATGGCCCCTCCCACTTTGGGCCAAGTTTTCCTTGATTCTCTTTTTTACTAGCCTCATTATTTTTAAGTACGAGGTCTCCTGGTTTGAAGCGTTCATGCTTGACTCTTGTGTTGTAATAGGCTTCCATCTTCTGTTTATACTTGGCTTCTTGAATGGCAGCTTGGTCTCGTGTTTCTTCGAGGAGTTGCAAGTTCAACATGGTCTCTTTGTTGTTTGCTTCGGGATCCATGTTGAGTGTTCTTTGAGTTACAACTCCTATTTCAGCTGGAATCACAGCTTCTGACCCGAACACCAAGCTGTAAGGTGTTCTTTTATGGCTTGTTTTTTCCGTTGTTCGTATAGCCCATAGAACGTTTGGCAACTCTTCAAGCCAATTGCTTTCATGCCTTCCCAATCGGGTCTTGATCCCTTCAACGATACTCTGATTCATTCTTTCAACTTGGCCATTTGATTGTGGGTATGCAACTGGCTGAATACCAGAGTTATTCTGAATTCTTTGCACCAAGTGCTAAAAGGCTTTTCAGCGAATTATTTCCCATTATCTGTGACCAGCACTCCTGGCAGCCCAAAGCGACAAATGATGTTTTTCCAAACAAAGTTGGTGACCTGTTTGCCCGTGATTTTTGCAAGTGGTTTGACTTCAGGCCACTTGGTAAAGTAGTCTATGGCCACCAATAAAAACTTTACTCCTCCTTTGGCTGGTGGGAATGGACCAACGATATACATCCCCCATTTATGAAATGGCCAAGCTGAAGATATCGGAACAAGATCATGTTTGGGGCTTTTGGGCACCGGTGCATGTATTTGGCAAGCTTCACATTTTCTTAATTGTTCGGTGGTTTCTCGGTGCATGGAGGGTCAAAAATACCCGAGATTCATTAGCTTGGCAACCACCATCCTTGCCCCAAAAGGAGCTCTAGATATCCCTTCATGAACCTCTTTGACCAGGTACTGGCTTTGTTCAGGGGCAACACATCTCAGTAATGGTGCAAGGTAACCCTTTTTGTAGAGGATTTCACCTTGCAACACATACTGCCTAGATTTAATTTTAACCCTTTCGGCCTCTGTTTGATCAGCAGGTAACTCACCATTTTTGAGGAATTTTTTAATAGGAGTAATCCAATTGGGGCCTTCTTCAGTGATTACATCTTGAACCTCCAGTTCTTGAATCGAAGGAGTTTTCAACAACTCCACCAATACCTTTTTGGTAAGATGGGCAAAGGTGAGAGAGGCAAGTTTACTCAAGGCATCGACTTTCTTGTTTTGAGACCTTGGGATTTGCTTGATGGTACATGTTTGGAATGTGTTCATCAACTCTTTAGACTTTTCTTTGTACTTCTTCATGTTGGGCTCCTTTGCAACATAGCTGTCATTGACTTGACTTGATACAAGCAACGAGTCTGTGAAGACCTGAAGCTTTTGAACCTTCATTTCCTTGGCTATCCTTAAGCCAGCTATCAATGCTTCATATTCAGCTTCATTGTTGGTGGTCTGAAATTCAAGTCGGAGAGCGTATGTAAATTCTAACACTTCAGGGTTGACTAGAATGAACCCAGCCCCTGACCCTTCAACGCTTGAAGCCCCATCAGTAAAGAGCTTCCAAGCTTCAAGATCAGAGGGTTCAGCGGTAGTTGTATTAACTTCCGTGGTGGCTTGTTTTGGAACTTCCATAATGAAGTCAGCCAAGACTTGGGCTTTGATAGCTTTTCTTGGAACATAGGTGATTTTGTGTTCACCTAGTTCCACAGCCCATTTGGCTAACCGTCCCGAGTTTTCTAGTTTTTCAAGCACACTCTTAATGGGTTGGTCGGTGACCACTTGTATAGGGTGTGCTTGGAAGTACCTTCGAAGCCTTCTAGCCGTTTGGACTAGGGCTAGAGCAAGTTTTTCCAGGGGAGGATACTTGATCTCTGCCAATTTTAAGGTTTTGCTGAAGAAATAAACGGGTACCTGAACTTTGTCTCGTTTGATGGTTAAAACCGCACTTATTGTTTCTTCGGCAACTGAAAGGTAAACAGAGATCAACTCTTATGTTTCTGGGGCTGCAATATCTGGGAGTGAAGCCAAGTGTTGCTTCATCTGGTTGAAGGCTTCTTCTGCTTCTTCAGTCAATTTGAAATCTTTTTTGTCAGAGCATCCCTTAAGCGTTTTAAAGAAGGGTAAAGATTTTTCAGCCAGTTTTGAGGTAAAAAGCTTCGGGGCTGCAAGCTTTCCGTTCAGACTTTACACCTCCTTTTTGCTTCGTGGTGGTTTGGTTTCAAGAACAACTTTGACTTTGTTTGGGTTGGCCTTTATACTTTGTTTTCCCACAATATGCCCCATAAATTTTCCTTCTTCAAACCCAAACGAACATTTCTCAGGGTTGAGTTTCATGTTGACCTTCCTTAGGGTCTTGAAAGTTTCTTGTATGTCATCAAGCATTTGGTATTCTGTTTTGCTTTTGATTACCAAATCGTCGACATATGCTTCCATGTTTCTACCAATTTGACTAGCAAAAGCTTTGTCAATCAGGCGTTGGTAGGTTGCACCCGCATTTTTGAGGCCAAAAGGCATCTTTTGATAGCAAAAGATACCCTTATCCGTGTGGAAAGCGGTTTTCTCTTCATCCTCTTCTTTCATAAGGATTTGATGATAACCCTTGTAGGCATCAAGAAAACACTTGAAAGGGTAACCAGTAATGGAATCAACCTTAAGGTCGATTTACGGCAACGGGTAACAATCTTTGGGACAAGCCTTGTTCAAGTCCTTGAAGTCGATGCACATTCTCCAAGAATTGTCAGGCTTTCGAACCATGACTGGGTTTGCAACCCAGGATTGATACTTGACTCCCCGGAGAATTCCAGCTGAGACAAGCTTTTCTACTTCTTGGCATGCTGCCAAGCTTCTTTCGGGTGCTAGACTTCATTTCTTTTGGACAACAGGCTTGACATCAGGTGGTATCTTCAGCTCATGTTCAGCAATGCTTCGAGGGATACCCGTCATGTCTTCCGGGCACCAAGAAAAGACATCGCTATAGTGCACTAGCAGTTTTTCGAGGTACGAGAGGGTTTCTTGAGAAAGGCTTGGATTAACCCTTATCCTTTGTTCAGGATATTTGGTGTTTATGATCAGCCCTTGCTTGTCGCCTTCATTTTTTGAACTTTCTCCCTCAACCAAGTAAGCTTCTTGAGTGGGTTGAAGGGTTGCAATCCCTCTCTCGGTAGGGAACTTCACTGTGCCATGACCAACTGAAACAGCCATATAGAATGCACACTGCCATGACCTTCCTATGATGACATCATAGTTGGAAGGTATATTGATAACCACAAAAGTGAGAGGTTGAACTCTTTCCATCTTGCCTTCACTGAAACGGACATCAAGGGTTAGTTTCCCTAAAGGCTTGAGGGGTATATCGGTAATACCTTTTATAGAGGTTCCGGATGGTTGAAGCTTTGAACGTTCCTCATTGCTCAAACGATTGAAGAACTTTTCAAACATGATTTCGGTAGCTGCTCCGGTGTCTAGGTAGGCTCTTCTTGTCTTTAGTGTACCCACAGTTGCTTCAACCACAAGAGGGTTTGAGAGTGGGTCCCTTTCTGTTGGCGGGAAGCAGCACACTGAAGCTCCCAAACTTCCAACCGTTGCCTTTTGTGGGGAACTTTTCCTTCGAAATTCACCATGTTAACCTCCTTGCCTTTTCCTTCGGCTATCTTGTCCCTTACCCCCTTTACCAAGTGGGCTATCTGTCATAGGAATGAAAATTTCCCTTCTTTCTAGCGGGGTTTGTGCCTCGCCGGCTAGACCCCCTTTTTCTCTGTTCCTTTATGTCTACAGCCTTCTCTCTTCTGATGTGGGCTTCGACCCTTTCGAGAGCTTCTTCCAAGGTCTTTGACAGGGACTTGTTGAAATCCCTTGTAAGATATTTGGAGGTGATGGCATTCATAAAACCGGCCACTCTCATCTTTTCATCTGCACCCACATATGTTAGATCTTCCTTTTTATACCTTTCTATGAACTCTCGAAGGCTTTCATCATCTCTTTGTTTTATCTGGAAGATCACCGTGGCATCTTTGACATACCGCCTTTGTTGGGAGAAGCTGGCCAGGAACCCTTTGCTAAGATCTTCGAAGCTTCGAACGCTTCTGGCAGGCAGGTCATTGAACCATATTCTGGCTGACCCAATGAGGGTTTGCATGAACATGAGGCAATATTCGGCGTTAGACCATTTCTCGATCCTAGCAGCACCGGTAAAGATCTGGAGGTGATCCTCTGGATCTTCAGTCCCATCATATGTTTTGATATGGGACGACATCTTGATCTTTGTTTGGAAATCATAATCAGCGATTTGTTGGGAGAAGCTGTTAGACCCTAAATCGTACATGACAAAAGTCGCAGCGGAAAACACGAACCATAAAATTTCTTTCTTTATAAATACCTCAACTTATTTAAACTTTAGCTTTAACATAGCTCTTTATCATAAATCCGTCATCCTCTTATTTACTAATTAAAAACATAGCTTATGATTGCTACATTATACATTCAACGTCCCCGTACAATCTCTCTAGTGACTCGGTCTTCGATCCTTAATCTTCGTGATAATCGCTCATTATCCGTACAACCTGCATTACCACATACATTCAACACATTAGCATACAAGACATAAACAAGAATACAATACATGTACGCTTTCCATTCAGCTTCTCTCTCATTTTTAAGCATATCATTCGCGTATTCATTCTCTTGTGAGCCTTCAATAATATACCTGCGTAACACTTCGTTTTACAGGCACACGATTAATACCATTAACACTTAACGTATCCAGAATTATACTCGTATGTACTCGTGCATACATCCGTACCTCAATACATGCATGCATACACTCATACGTGTCTTCATATGTACATAAATACACACCTGCATACGTACATACATCCCTATGCCTTCACATATATACATACTATCGTACGCATCTTCATATATACATAAGTACGCTTCGTAAGTATCTACATTCATACATCTCTACATACATGCATACATTCATATATATCTTTATATAAATACGTACCTATCTTTCCTACAACTTACGTGCGTGCATACACTCGTACATGCTTTATACAATCCTGCATACATACTTACATACATACGTACATACATACACATTTGCATAGGTGCATACCTTTCCTACATCTTTACGTACATACATGCCATCATACGTATTTTCATATATACATAAATAAGCATCTACATACACGTAACACATCTTGCATACCTCTCACATACTCATACGATATTTACATGGGACTTAAACTTTGATTTATAGCCCATAAATATCTAAGGGTTGATGCGTGGTTAAAAACCGGTGCTCGTAATCATATAACTTTATGATTTCATATGAGTCTTAGATCTTGAACGACCTACTTTTAATTAGATTTGCGTTTATGCAGGTTTGACAAAGTTAAGGAGCTTTTCGGGAGCTTTACATGCTACCGGGTCGAAAACCGGAGCACCAGGACACGTTACGGGTCAACCGGAAACACCAGACGCGAAAAATAAAAGCTTACAAACAAGTGCCCGTCGCCGACGGGCTCCAAGCCGTCGGCGACGTGTTGTAGATATGCCCGTCGGGCCATTTAACCCGTCGGCAGTGTGTTAACCCGTCAGCAAAAAAAGTGGTTTTCCCTTGCCCGTCGGCGACGGGTTCCCTACCCGTCGGCGACGGCCTCTAGTTTTTGCAGTTTTATGCAGATACGTTTCGTCGTCCGTACGCACTAAAACGCACGTAACTTTTGAACCGTTTACCCGTTTAACCTCCCGTTTCTTCCTACATGCTTGTAAATTCATATTCTATCATATGAACTTAAAATCCCTCATCCGGATTAAGGAAATTCCTAACTTATGCATTTACGCCTATATTTTCATTTTCGGACAATTTTACCCATTCTTGTTTTCATCACACAACTCATTTGTTTTAGCTCAAAACTTGCATGAACATTACTACCATGATACTTTTACATTGTCCGGAGTTTCGTACTTGGGGTTTCCACACCCGATCCCCGTTATGCGTTATTTCATTCATTTATTCGATTATACTAAAACCAACCATGTCAAACAAAGTTTTATTCATGAAATTGCTTACCCATCAGTCATAACTTACAACTAAGTCCCTTGACTACTTATCCGTACCTCCGTTTACTAACTAGCGCACTTATGTGCAAATCATACACGTTACCCGGTTATCCTACCGTAACCCTTTACTACCCTTCATTCCGATATAACAACAATCCCATCTTTGATTTGTTATATTTACTTAACGAAAATCATCGATTCATAACCTCCATCCTTATAAATCCTCAATTATCATACTTTAGTTAACTAACACATATCTTTACATAAACAACTAAGAAGTGATTACGGAAATCACTTACCTCATGTATCCGTGTCCACATCCGTTTCCACGCCTCTTCTTGACCCGTTAGCCTTTCGCGCTTGAGTCCGTCTCCACATGATTCCTATACTTTCATGTCATAGAAATCACACTATCATTAGCATACTCATTTGTACATGATAACAATCGTATCAATCCCATATTTCACACTTAACTTTCATCAATCATTTCTAACAAACATAACTCATATAATCATGTTCGCATACGTTTAACTCATGTAACTCATCATGTCATTACATTTAACACGGATTGACATTACATGTACCATACGACTTCTCATTAACCTATATTTACCACCACGAGTCAACTCATGTTGCTTATACTTAGTTGACTTTCAAAAGTCAACTATTAACCATACATATCTATCGACTTATCAACATATTCCCGTAACGTCATAATCGACTATACGGACGACATCATATACATTTATCATTCACTTGATATACGTACTACCTTTTAAGCATAACGTACAACTTAATCATACAAAATCTCCTAAATTCATACATAGTTCATCAAATGCTTCTACAATCCAACATGGGGTACTTAAATTAAACATCAAACATGTAATCATCAAATTACATTACATCATCAAAAACCCACTTCATAACTACTTGTTAATCACTTACAAGTGATCTAATCTTAAGTTCTTCATAACTCATCATACTTTTGATATATGTACTACCTTGTAAGCATAGTGTACAACTAGTTCATGCATATCATTCTAATCTCATACACAATTCATCAATTTCTTCTTCCTAATCAACATGATTCATACATGCATAACATCAAACATACTAGTATCACATTTCTTTCAATTCTTCTAACAAGAATACATCATACAACTCAAAATACATCAATATTAAGCAAGAACTTAAACATAGATGATTTACCCATGTCATCTTCTTCACCATAACAAATGGGTTTCACCCTTAAACATCAAATTAACCTAATTTATGCATAATCCATGTTCCAAATGATGAATCTAACACATACTCATGCTCAATTTCATACGATTTCGTGATTTACAACATAACCCATTTCGTGCACCATCACCAATCTAGAATCTAAGACATACCTTACGATCCCCTTGTGAAGGTGATCATTAATCTATGCTCGGTTATGAATTTGAGCTTCGTTTGACTCCTCAATTTGATGATTATGTTAGAACTAGGGTTTGGTTCATGGGGGTGTTCCCCTGATCGTTGTAGAACACACACGATGTGTGTGTTGTGTGTGTGTGTTTGTTTTGTTATTAAAACATAACTTTTCCCTTTTTCAACTTTGGCCCCTCATGTTTATTACTTACTCATAATATTGGCAAAACTCTTGTCTTTTCATACTTCTAAACACACACTTAACTAGGTTAAAGAGCCTAGTCATTTATTTCTTGAGATGCCATATCATAGTATTTTAACGAATATGAATATTCGGGTTTTGGGGTGTTACAGAAGCATGACAAATTGCTTGGTTTATATGGCTTGGCCAAATCCCCTTCTACCCTTACACCTGTGTTGCCGTTGTTACTGTTGTTCCCTTGGGTGGCCAGCACTTGATTAATAAAGTGTTGCCAAAGAAAGCTTGCCATCATTTGAGCCATCATCTGAGGCATGAGGTTAAAGCCTTGAATGCTTCCAGGTGCAACTGAGCAGTTTACCCCTAAATGAGTGCTCATGACGGCACTTCGTGCCAAAGGGAGCACGGACAAAGCTTAATCCCATGTAGTTGCTGCCGGAGGTGGAAGACTTACTACTGGAGATTGTAGGAGCTGGTCCAAAGTTAGCTCGTGCCCCAAGGGAGCACCGGTTGCAACTGGTTGAGAAGAAAAGAAGGGAAAAGACGTTGGATCTGACCTCGTGTATAGATATGGGTTAGGATTTGGAGGAGGATTGCTGGGACCAGCCTCATTCCGGGACACGGTTGGTTGCGAGCTTGTAAAAGGAAGAGCGGGTGGCCCGGGAGATAGCGATGGTTCTGGTTCGTCATAATCCAAACGGATCCTTACTCCTTTGTCTCTTTCCCTACTCACGTATTGGTTGAGGAGAGACCTTAACTCTAGAAAGTTATTGGCAACTCCTTCAGGAGTAAGGTCAACACGTGGGGGGTGGTAGAAGCACCAACGTTGGGGATGGCACTCCGAAATGAGACGGTGTCGGCGTTTGGAAAGTGAGGAACTCGGGGTAAGTTGCTCCAGTTAGAGTGCTTCCTGGTGTTGAGATGGAAGTTGGTACAGCTGCATGTGTTTGGCTGGTGTTTGTGTAACGCCTGCGTCCCTAGACTTTTAGCTATTGTCAATTTTAGCCCCTAAACTATGTGATACTTGACACTTTTGATACTTGTGATTCTTAATTCTAGATTTTTGATACTATGATGCTTGATTCTTGATTCTAGAAACTTGATTCTTGATATTTAACACTATGAGACTTGATTCTTGATATTTGATGCTTGGAAACTAGACTCTTGATTCTTGAGGCTTGATACTTGATACTTGGAAGCTAGATTCTTGATTCTATGATTCTTGATACTTTGGTGCTTGACTCTTGAGACTCGTGCAACTTGAGACTTGGTTAAACGAGAGACTGGAGACTTATCACTGGCGGAAACTATGAAACTTGGAAACTAATGTGTTAATGTGTTGATCTAGTTATGTGATACTATTACACAGTAATACGCAACACAATGTTTAATGTAACTCGCAAAACGAATCAACGACGGTGAAACAGAAAGGATGGGATTGACCGAATGGCAATCCGATCGGATGACCATCTGATCGAAGGGCCATTCGATCGAACTGCCATCCGATCCGCTGCACACCGCCTTGCACTCTCTCTCTGACACTATAAATAGGCCTGTCAGATCATTCACACTGATGTGACAGCCTCATTCGATCAGAACACACGCTCTCTCACTCTCAAGCACTTTTCTTCCATTTCTCGGCAATTTCGGTACGTTTTACACTAGATCCTTGTACATTCTTGATCACTACACTATTCTCTACGAGATTCTCCTTTGAAATCTCACTTTTCACCATGAAATCTCTGAGATTTGGCTCTTGAGGGTGACGTCATCATGGCAGATTGTACAAACTGTTGAGTGAGGTCATTCCGTTCAAGATCTAGCTCAGATCTAAGGAATTCAGGTGCTTTTATAGCCAATCTTGACAAATCTAGACTTTTTCATACTAAAACTCATGTTTTCTTTATCTTTTCTTAAACTTTTACTTAGATCGGTGAAATCCGGACCCAAACGGACTGTAGACTTGATGATTAGTCTGGAGTTGGTTTGAAAATGGATTGTTGCCGGAGAAGATGACCGGAGTACGGATTCTGACATAAGCACCGTCACGAACAGATGACTGATCGGACTGGGTGATTCCCATCCGATCAGACTGGCTGGACGTTGATGTGTTTACTGTTGTCTCAAGACGTACCACGTCGTCACCGTAAAACCAGAAACTTAGAAACATTACAAATTACAAAACGGAATAAGTCATGCCAATCGAATGGCAATCCGATCGGACTGCTGTCCGATCGAACTGCCATCCGATTGAAGTGACATATGTTTTGAAACCTTTCCACACTTAGAAACTTTTTCAGAAAATTGAAACTTTGAAACCTCAATGATCGAATGGCAATCCGATCGAACTGTCATTCGATCGAATGACCATCCGATCGAGATAACCTGAATTGAACACTTGGCAAACTTTTGGAATCTCAACACTTGGATCGAATGACCATTCGATCGAATGGCATCCGTACGGATGACCATCCGATCGGATGGTGATCCGTCCCCCCACACACTTAAGTCACCCCGATCGAATGGCAATCCGATCAGACTGCCGTCCGATCGAACAGCCATCCGATCCAGTGACTGATCTGACACTTTGCGCATTCTAGATATTCTGTCCGACACTTATCTGTTGTAATCTAATCAGGCTAAACCTAAAGAGCTCCCTTTGATCCAATAACAGTTAATCTGTTAAGCAATCACTGTGAGTATTCGATCCCTTTTTGTTTTAAACTTTGGGATGTAACATGTATTCTACTAAACTATGATACTTGAAACTTTTGGAATCTAAACTCTATCCTATGTGTATGTGAAAATTAGTTGGATTACATCAACAAAAAAGGTGGTCAACAACGATTGTGAAAGGACAAACCAAATCCATAATGTGAACAAAGATGATTTAAAAAAAAACTTTGGTCTCTCTTATTTTCTCGGTGCTTAGCATCTAATAATCTTCATCATCATACTAATAAAAGCCCACCAATAACAAAGTTAAGGTAGGGTCTGAGGAGAGTAAGATGTAGACAGCCTTACCTCTACCCCGTAGGAATAGAGAGGCTGCTTCCGGTACTTAGCATCTAATCAAAAACTTAAACCTAGTTTTGAACACGTTGCAAGCAACTTATTTTATTATAGAAAAAGTATATTTGAACATCCACGGTTGATGTTCAAATATAAATTGTTGAAAATTTTAGTGAATAAATTGTTGGAAATTTTAGTGAAAATGGGTTTTCACTAAATATTTGGATACCAATAAATATGATTTCATATGTGTTGTATAAATAATTATTCGTGTTGGTTTGTGTTCTATGCTGTGAGAGTATCGTAACGTACCAAACTATGTCCAAAAGGGAGCTAAGATGAATGAGATATTATTGCTCGAAGTTGTATGGTTAAAACAACCAAAGAAAGACCAATGGATTGAGGTTTATGAACTTGTCCCGCATAGGTGAGATGACAAAACTTGAAGTGGTACATAAGGATGAACACTCCTTGTAAATTGTTTCCTTAAAGACAAACACTAGTGGGAACCCTAAAGGGCACCCTAATTTGCGTCGCGGCAATCAACAGTTGTTCCTAGTCATTATTAGGTCAAAACAATTTATTACAAGGTTAACTACAAGATTAAATGAGATTATTTACAATGTGCTGGTGGTTTATACTTGAAAAATAATATCAACAATTGTTTCTAGGGGCTAGCTCACTTGGTAGAGGCTCTTGCCTCTTAGTAGGAGGTATTGGGTTCAATCCCAAGGAAGGGTGAGTTATTTGTAACTATAGTAGTTTGGGAGAGTAACTTTAGCCATTCAAAAAAAAAAATTTATTTGGCCAAAACAATTTATTACAAGGTTAATTGCAAGATTAAATGAGATTATCTACAATTTGGCCAAAACAATTTATTACAAGGTTAATTGCAAGATAAATGAGATTATTTACAATGTACGTATCTATGAACATGATGGTTTATACTTGAAAAAATAATATGAAGAACACACTTTTTATAGAAAGTTGAGAGTGGTACTATAAAAAAAAAAAACCTTTTTGCAACTTCATCGTTTTTCATATTTTCTAAACACCAATATACCCTGTGCAATCTCGGTTGTAAGAGCCATCTCCAATTATACAACTATTATTTCGGTTGTATCTCCGAAACAGACACGTTTGTCTCAGAAGAGGCACAAAATCTGTTTTAGGGGGGAGGGGGCGCCTTTAACACGATTCTCAACAAAAATTGTCAATATTTTAGTGTGTTAATTGTTATAGTTAATAGTTGAAGACTCATCGGGGTGAATGCTCGTGTCAAAGATACTAGACAAATGCTGGTTGAAGAACCAACTGAAGACACATTATTATATATTTTATAATTATTTTAATAAAATGTGAGCCAACTTCCTACATAATTAATTGAGTAAATTTCAAGGATTGTTCTTTATCAATTCACTTAATAAATGTAAGTGTGGCTCTTGTGTGAGTGTAACTGCCCGGTCTCGCGCTATGTTCGCGGAGGACCTTGGAGGCGTAACTCAACAGCTCGTAATTTACTGAAGTGTTTTCGTGCTAATCAAAAGTTTAACATGCATTTGTAACGTAGAAGTCATCATGATAAAAGAAAACATAAGTCGTATGCTTTCATTGATTAAGAAACAGGCACTTAGGCCAACATACATCGCAAGTAACATAAGGGGCGTTTAGCCATCATAAAAAATTAAAAAGGCGCGTGGCCAATATGAGTGAGTAAGGGCACAAGGCCGAGAGTAGTTACATATAGCACTTGCACAGTTGTTGCGCGTTCCACGTGCGCGGGATGATGTATCCATCCAGGGTGCGCAACTTGTATGCCCCTTTCCCTAGCACCTCATGTATTAAGTAAGGGCCTTCCCATTTGGGTGCTAGCTTTCCTGGGCGTTCAGCGTTTGAGGCTTCATTGTCTCTGAAGACATACTCCCCTGGAGTGAAGGTACAAATGCGCACTCTTGCATTGTAATACCTTTCCAGTTGTGTCTTGTACTTGGCTTCTTTAATTCGCGCAATTTCGCGTCTTTCTTCCAGCAAGTCCAAGTCAAGACGGCGCTCTGCCTCGTTATCCACCGTGTTGACTGCTGTCAAACGCGGTGAGGGGAGTCCAACTTCAGCTGGGATAACTGCCTCCGAGCCATAGACTAGGCTAAAGGGAGTTTCGCCAGTACTTGTTTTCGGCATGGTTCGATGAGCCCATAGGATGCTTGGGAGCTCATCTACCCAACCTCTTCTCTTTGTGCCCAGTCGGGCTTTTATCCCGTCGACGATACTTTTGTTTACACTTTCAACTTGCCCGTTGCCTTGAGGGTGCTCAACGGAAGAAAAAGTGTGTTCGATTTTCATCTCTTTCATCCACTTCTGGAGGTCTTCAGAAGCAAAGTTGGTGCCGTTATCTGTTACGATTTTTAGTGGGAGACAAACCTGCAAATGATGTGCTCCCAAATGAATTTGCGCACGATCATTGCAGTAGTTGAGGCAAGTGCTTTGGCCTCCACCCACTTGGTGAAATAATCGACGGCCACGATTATGAACTTCACAGCTCCCGGAGCATCGGGGAAATGTCCCACCATATCAATTCCCCACTGCTGGAAAGGCCAAGCAGTTGACACGGGGATAAGATCGTTTTTTGGGCGCAGGGTTTTTGGAGAATGTCGCTGACAGGAGTCGCATTTGCGCAGCTCCTTCAGGGCGTCGACGTGCATCCCTGGCTAGTAATATCCAGCGTTCATAATCTTCGCGACAACCATGCGCGGACCTGCATGGATGCCACAGATCCCTTCGTGGATTTCCCTAATCAGGTAATTCGCGTCTTGAGGGTCCACGCAGCGCAACAGTGGCCCCAAGAAGGACTTTCGGTATAAGATACCACCATTCATTTGATAATGCAGGGCCTTGTTTTGAATCTTCCTTGCCTCTGCTTTGCTCTCCGGGAGTATTCCTTCTTGCAGATATTGAATTATAGGGGTCATCCAAGATGGCTGCCCTACTTCGATCACATTTACCTGGCGCAGCAGAACTGATGGATTTTTGAGTACCTCAATCCTGACATCTTTGGCGAGATGTTGAAAAGAGGTTGAAGCGAGCTTGCTCAAGGCGTCTGCTGGTTTGTTTTCGGAGCGATTGATGTGAACTACCTTGTAAGATTTGAACTGTTGAAGCAACTCTTTTGCTTGATCTAAGTACAGGGCTATAACTTCACCCTTTGCATCGTATCGACCATTGATTTGGCTGGCGATCAAGAGTGAATCAACGTGCGCTTGCAGATTTTTAGCTCCCATTTTTATGGCGAGGCGCAAGCCTGCCAAGAATGCCTCGTATTCCGCCTCATTGTTGGTGTTCTTGAAATCCAACTTGATGGCATATGTAAATTCATGCTTCTCGGGGAACACAAGGCGCAACCCAGCTCCTGCGCTGTCCTCATTTGATGCCCCATCAGTGTACAGCAACCATAACTCATTAAACGTGTCCTTCACGGGAGTCTCCACAATCTGGCAATCCTTGATTTTATCCACTGGGACTTCTGTGACAAAGTCCGCTAGAACTTGACCCTTGATAGCTGGGCGCGACCTGTACAAGATGTTGTGGCCCCCAGCTCGATTTCCCACTTTGCTAACCGCCCAGACGTCTCTAGTTTTTGCAATATTGTGCCGATGTGAAAATTGGTGAGTATTGTGATCACGTGCCCTGTAAAGTATCTGCGCAGCCTTCTAGAAGCATGTAGCAGCGCAAGCACCAACTTTTCCATTGTTGAATATCTCGTTTCTGGATCAGTGAGCACCCTACTGACGTAATAAATTGGAGTCTGCACTCCATTTCTTTCCACAAGCAATACCGACCCCACTGCCTTATCCGAAGAAGATAAGTACAGTATGAGTGGTTCTTTTTCGAACGGCGAGGTCAGAGTAGGGAGCTCAATCAAGCACTCTTTCATTTGCTGAAAAGCAACTTCTGCTTCGGGTGTCCACTTAAATTCTTGCTTTTTTACGCAGTTGCGCTGGGTGCTGATAAAAGGATATGATTTTGCCGCGTGGTTTGACAGAAAACGGTTAAGCGCGGCTAAGCGGCCGGCCAATCGTTGCATTTCTTTGATTGTTCAACGTGATGGCATCCGCTCTATGGTTTGAACTTTCTCTGGATTAACCTAAAGCCACCATTTGTGACTATGAATCCCAAAAATTTCCCTTATTCCATACCAAAGGAACATTTGGCAGGATTCAACTTCATGTTCACACTTCTCAACGAGCTGAACGTCTTCTCAATGTCTTTTAACATTTGGTCCTCCTCGGGACCCTTGATTACCAGATCATCGATGTAAACCTCGATGTGTTTTCCAATATCTTCAGCGAAGATTTTATCCATCAGGCGCTGATATGTTGCACCGGCATTCTTGAGGCCGAACGGTATCTTTGTATAGCAGAAAATCCCAAGATCAGTGCGAAAAGCTGTTTTGTCTTCGTCCTTAAGCTTCATTTGAACTTGATGATACCCCTTGTAACAATCCAAGAAGCATTTCCATCTGTATGGTGTGAGAGAGTCAACCTTTTTGTCGATCTCAGGTAAAGAGTAACAGTCTTTAGGACACGCCTTGTTGAGATCGGTATAATCGACGCACATTCTCCATCCTCCATTTGACTTCTCTACCATCACGGGGTTCGCCACCCAGCTTTGATAACGCACCTCCCTCAAGATTCCTGCCTTCAGCAGCTCACATACCTGTTCATTCATTGCTTTAGTTTTGTCTGCCCCTAAGCTGCGCCTTCTTTGCACTTTTGGCTCAACAGAGGGGTAAGTGTTCAGACAATGTTCAGTAATGTCACGCGGGACACCGGTCATGTCAGCCGGAGTCCAGGTGAAGATATCCATATTCCTGAACAAGAGTTGTTTGAGATGCGTTCTGATGTTTGGTGTGATTGCGTGGCCTATCGTCACCGTTTGCTCTGGGTATTTGCGGTTTAAAACTCACTTTTCTGGTTCGGTTGTTGAAACCTTCGGCGCTTTGGTCGGGCGCATCTCTTCTGCCGACATTACTTCCTTCTTTGCATAGATAATTGCCACCCCCGTCTCAGTTGGAAACCCGATGGCTGAGTGGGGTGTGGAAGTTACCATGTTTAATTCACCTTGGGCTTCTCTCCCAATCAACACATCATGTCTCGATTTGACAGGCATCACCATGAAGTTCACATTTACTGTTCTTGAATGCTTTCCGTCGGAGAATGTGACGGGAAAGCTGATTTGGCCTAGTGGGAAGACCATTTCGTTGCAGAATCCCGACAGAGGGTAATCGACTGGCTCAAGTCTCGCTTTATCTTCATCGTCAAACTGATTAAAGCATTGCTCGTAGATGATATATGCCGTGCTTCCCGGATCAATGAATACATATTCCGTTTCATAATGGCCAATAATACCGGTAATGACGACGGGGCGCGTAGCGCGTGGACCCCCGCGTACTACCGGGAAGATGACCTGTTGCTCTTGCCAAGATGGTTCGTACGAGCGTTTGCCTTTTTCTCTTGCGCTGTATCTTGGTCCGTTGACCATATGCGTCTCCAGGTGCCGGAATTTCTTGTGGTTTCCTTCGTCGTGGCGCTGGATCTGACGCGTTTCTTTGCGCACGTTTTTCACCAAATGGCCTAACTTTCCACTCTTTAGCGCTTTCTCGATCTCTTGACGTAAGCTGATACAGTCATCTGTGAGATGGTCTGTATCCTTGTGGAAATCACAGTACAGGTTCGGGTCTTGCCCCTTCTTGTTTGTCATAGGCCTTGGAGCCTTGAAGTCATGGTTCTCCGTTATTAGCACCTCCTTTGGTGTTTTTATGAGCGGAGTCCAGTGTTTTTCTCAGTTATCATCCCTGACTGCTTTTCGGTACCCAATTATGTCAATTGTCTCTCGCGCGTCTTCTCTGTAGCGCGGTCTTTCGTCATAACCCCTTGCTTTTCCGGACTTCCAGTCTTGACCTTTGTTTTTGTTGCGCTTGTTGCTGTCGCGCGATCCTCCCTTTGAGAAACGATCCTCGGTATAAGAGTTCTTGTTACCGACCAACGACTCTTCAGTTTGTGCAACTATTTTCGCAGCCTCCATGAGCTTATCCCATTCTTTGGGCATTCCATCTTTTCCAGTAATAGTTTTGATGAGACTATCACAGTGAATGGCCTTCTTAAAGTGTGCGCGCATGAGTTGCTCACTTACGCCACCAATTTCCAAGCACTCCTTGTTGAAGCGAGTGATGAAATCTTCCAACCCTTCGTTCTCTCTGCGCCAAATGTCTGTTACCTCGGCTGTGTCCTGGAGGGAGGCTGTCAAACCAGGCGCGAGCAGCTCCTGTGAAAGTTTGGATAAACAGGTGGCACCACATGGGCATGTTCCATCCTCCCATGCAACCAACACTTGTGAATACTCTGACGTGATCATCCGGATCAGTCAGCCCATTAAACTTTCCAACTGTGGGAGGCAATGTTTCCCTTGATAATGGTGCTAGAGCGATCTTTGGGATGAACTTTAAATGTTCTGCAGCTTCAGCTGGTCGATAGGCGAGACGAAAGTCTCGCTCTGCCTCTTCACTGTATCCGACATGTTGCCTTGGTTTGTAATACTCGTGATTCTTCTGTAAGCGGTTGAAGACTGAAGACCCTTCATCATCTTGCCAAGTTGGGTCGTCTGGATCTATGTCATGCCATTCATTATTCATATTGCGCGGCGTGAGCCGGCTATGAACTGGACCTCTTTGGATATTTGACGGGTGGTCATAATAGCTTTCTGTCTCTCCCCGTGTGTCGCGCGTGTCATGCACGCTCGGTCGTCTCTGGGGAGGAGGCCTGTTGATTCTTCCTTGGAGGTTTTGCTGTGGGGGTATCTGGCGCGCCCCCTGGCTCGAACCCAAAGGTGTGACTAAAGATGGTTCTGCTTGCAAAACCGTTTGCTGTGCGCTCAAAGACTGGTATGCAGCATTGATGGTAGCGATTTATTTGGCGTACCAAGAGGCTGGAGTTTCGCCTTCTGGTAGCCCTAATAGCGCCTAAATGTGCTGAGGTGGAGGTGGATTTGAGGGTCCAGCGCCATTGTTTCCTGGGGTTACCGTCTGAGTGATGCGAGTGATGCTCGCGCGGGGTCCCCCAGTGTTGGTTACTTCGATTTCACCGATTTCTTCGATATGTTGGGCTTAGACGTTTTGATTGTCCTCCCCCAACACTGCATTTGAATTTGTTCCAAAACCAAAATCAGGAACGATTCCTTGACCAGCCATGATCGAAGGAAAAACAACTTAGAAAACTTAGAAAAGAAGATGAAAGTGATTTGTAGAAAACCGGTGGGCGCCAATGAAGAAACACGTAACTAATTTTATTGTTAATTAGTTTGGTTTATGTTTCTACCATAAGGGTTAATCTTCTTTGGGTATCTGAGCTCTTTAATGATCCGCTAATCCTGCAAAACAGAACACCGTTAGCTCGTTAAGATGGGAATATTGGGGTTTCCCTCTTAACCAGGCTCCGGCGTGAGAATAAGCGACTGCTTTGAGGAGATAATTAAGTATTAAGAGTGAGAGTAGAGGGAATGGAATGTTTAACCTGTGAAGGGAAGTCTCTATTTATAGCCGGAGAGGTGTAAGAGGGTTTGGGCTGATGGGCCTTGGGCCAGAAGGCGACAACATAGAGGATATGCTCCTTGTCTCACTGGTGTCGACCGTTAGTGGCTTCTAGAAGTTCTCCGGTGCTGGCGCACCGTGATTAGAGCCACGTGTCATCGTTTTCGGCCTGGCCGTCCTTCTGCCATCAGCAGGTAAGTGGAGATCGTGGGGCATGTGTCTCTGCCCCTGTGATTGGTGCTACGTAGGCGTCTTTAGGTACTTTTTGTCTCCTGCACGTCAGACGATCGTGGAGCACGATTGAGCAGAGCCTGGAGGATGCGGATTGGCTCTTTTCATCTGCCACTTGTACCTTTTGTACCTTCTGAAGTGGTCCTGCGCTACAGCTTCTATGCGATCCTTGCTGAGCACGAGACTAGCCCGCACATGATTATAGGTGCTGAGACTCTTATCAGAATGCTAAGTGTTGATCTTAATGCTCTTTCTTGTTTAGACCTCGCGCGAGGTCAGTCCTTGGTGAAGTACCCCGCGCGAGGCTGAAATTGAAGATCTTGCTGATTTAGGAGTATGGTCCTGCGCGCGACCTGGAGGAAGGTCTGCGCGGCTTTTTGGGACCATACCCCTTAAATACCCATTTTCAGGTGATGTCCTTTATGTTCAAAATTGATGAGTTTTGTACTTTATGTTTTAAAATCCATCACGTTTTGTACTTTAGGCATAACCCAGTTTGTTTTTTCAGTTAAATGTGACTATGTGCATGTCACGTGAGGGTAGATATGTCATTTAATGTCTCTCCCTGAACATTTCCCTCGGTATTAAATAAACCGAACCCTAGTTTACAGACTTCCCCCAAATTGAGATTAGACTTCCCACCCAAAACCCTAGTTCTTCGCAACTGATTCCCCAATTGAAGTGTTTTTTCATGAAGCTATGACTTCATATAAGCAATTAATTGATGTTGCCTTTACTCCATCAAAGGTGTCTATACACTTCTCCCATTTATAGTATAACGTATTTATTAGTATACATGTTTACGAAAATATGTATCTGAATACATGTAGTGGAAATTTTTTTCTTTATGATCTTCTTTTGCAATAACCGACAAAGTTCTTGCTTTAGAGTTGCCCCATTACGAGAATGATAAATCCACAGTTTTATATCCTGCATCTGCAAAAGCTTGTCATGACATTCTTTGTAAAGGGATAGTTATAATAATAGCAAATAAAACTTATGTTTCTACGCATCTTGCAAATCACTATATTTGCATACGTTTATTATTTTGCTAGCAAGTTACATAACTGAGAAAAAACGAGCCCTCCGTTACAAGAATTTGAGCTGTTGAAAATCTTGCAGAACTCTCCACTGGTACTTTCTTCATCTCATAAGAACTTGAAGTATAATTAAATCAAGTCCATCAGTCATTATTCATTAAACTTTAATTAGTTTATTGTTTGTGTCCAAATTATTCGGTTGAAGATGGAAGAAGTATTCCTTGAAGGAATGATGAGATCATGACTAAGGTTTTTGGTGAGAAGTTTGATCTCAACTAGGGTTGGGTTTATTTAATATTGAGGGAGGAGAGACATTAAATGACATATCCCTGCACATGGTTACATTTAACTGGAAAAACAAACTGGGTTATGTCAAGGACAAAACGTGATGAATTTTAAAACATAAAGTACAAAACTTATCAATTTTGAACATAAAGGACAACACCTAAAAATTGAACATAAACTCACTCTAATTAATTTGAAACCGCTTTGAATATGAACCGAACCGAACCAATAAACAAACTTACATAACCCGAACCGGTTTAAACCCAACACCGGTTAGCCGATATGTGCACCTCTACTTGTAAAACCCTCTCTCAAAACCTCTCCTCCCCTCTATCTATCCATCTAAAACATTGAAAAACCCTCTTCAAACCCAACACCTTCCTCTTTATCCATATCTTCAAGATCATCAACCAAAATGCTACTCGCATCCACACCCTTTTCATTCTGTGCTCCACCAAAGCTTCTATCTTCTGCAAATCTTTCTCATCCCCTAAAACAAAGAGATATTGTTACCATATTCTCCACCACAACAAAATCCCCTGTTTCTTCCATTCAGTCTTCACCAAGAAAGCTGCTTGCTACACCCCCTCCAGGCAAATTTCTCCGACAAGATTATCTTGTTGTATGTTTTACTCTATACCCACTTCACACTTGTGTTAATTTTGCATAAAGTTATTGTCTTTTTTATGGGTTTTGTTTGTAATTTGAGATATGGTAAACAATAGGGCAAAACTCCCACCCTAATTGCTTTAATTCATATGGGTATTGTGGCAATTTTGACTTTTGAAGTCAATGTTCTGACTTTCTTTAGGAATTTTTGATAATTGGTAGTTATAATTTCTGGGTGTTTTTTTTTTTTGTTTCTTGAAAATCCCCTTTTGTAGAGTAAAGAGAGGAGAAAATGATTTGGAAATTGATGCAAATTTGAAAGTTTTAACTATGTTGGTAGTTTATAGGTTTATATAGTCTTTGTGTATTTGGATTTCTTTGAGGTTATGTTTTTGGTTTAATGGTTTTATGTTTTGGACGTGTGTTGCAGAAAAAGTATTCTGCTAAAGAGATTCAGGAACTGATAAAAGGAGAAAGAAATGTACCATTGGTTATAGATTTTTATGCAACATGGTGTGGGCCTTGTATATTGATGGCTCAAGAGCTCGAAATGGTATGGCTATGATTTGCTTATGTATAAGAAGCTATGAAAACTACACGTATGATATATGTGATGTTCGGTTCGTTTAGGTTGTGTTGACATGAATGTGTCATAACGTCATTAACATAATCTTTTTTCTTAGTAACGCATTATTTTGAAAACTGTACGAAGTATGGTAGATAGGATCAAACGCTCGAGCAGAAGTTTATTTGTTTAAATATTCGAATTATGTGAAACAATTATTGTGTATTAAATACTTAAGACGATGATGATTATGCCTTTTGACAGGATTGGGATGATTATGGTGTTCTGTTATTAAGTGTTTTGGCTCCATCTATTTTGCTAGTAAATAGGTCCAAAAACCAGTATCACCTAATTTGCTACATGAGTTGTTCATTGTTTAAATATGCGCGTGCGCGTATGATGTATACGCAGAATAATGTTAATATAGCAAATTAGCAGAGATGTATTACAATTAGTGAATTGGGATAAAAGGCTTATTTTTGTTGAACCGTATACAATAATGGTTAACACTGATAGGTTCCTTGAATTTAATTCCTTTCTACAGCTTGCAGTCGAGTACGAAAGTAATGCCATGATAGTGAAGGTGGACACAGATGATGAGTATGAATTCGCACGTGATATGCAGGCAACTCCCTCATCTCTTCTTGTTTAGTCATCTACATTATGTTTCAATCACCTTTTGCTTATTGGTCTTATAAGTATGTCTACTTAACCCTATCTAGTGAAGGCATACTTGTCAAAAGTTACTTTTTATTTTTCATCAGGAGAAATCGGTTAAAAAACGGTATAATAGCAAACTCTTTTTTTTAGTTTAAAATAATGGGTTTTAATTTGCACTTTGAAACTAGTTATATGAGCAGTTTTTAGTGTTTGAATAAACAGATTCTGTTTCCCAGTCATCTTATACAGTGGCAGATCTAAGAACTTTTTTCACCGGGTTCCTTTTGATAGATTCTCACTATTTTTTTTCCAAATCATACGAGGTTCTCACTAATTTTTCCCATTTTTTCTAAACCGAATGGGTTCTTGGGAACCCACAAACATGGGCGAAGTATTGTGGGTGCCCGGGGGGTGCATCCGCCCACCCCAATGTTTCGGTTAAAAGTGTATAAGTTCCGATTTTTCGTCCAAAAATTTTAAAATTATATACAATTGACCCCCCGATTTATTTTAAATTGTTTATCCTAAATATTTATAAGAGTTAAATGCCATTTTAGTCCATGTGGTTTGGGCCATTTTGCCAGTTTAGTCCAAAGGTTTCATTTTTCCACCTGTGTGTCCAAAAAGGTTTCACCGTTGCCATTTTAGTCCACTGGGTTAATTTCATCCATTTTTTCTGTTAATGAGAAGGCCAATTCGGTCATTTTATATGGCCGAATTGCCCTAAGAGAATTACATATAAAATGACCGAATTGGCCTTCTCATTAACAGAAAAAATGGATGAAATTAACCCAGTGGACTAAAATGGCAACGGTGAAACCTTTTTGGACACACAGGTGGAAAAATGAAACCTTTGGACTAAACTGGCAAAATGACTCAAACCACAGGGACTAAAATGGCATTTAACTCCATTTATAAACTTTGTATATAAATGATGGGTAGTTTAATAAATATACACTTTGTTTTATTTGGAACTATTATTATTTGACCCGACTTGAATCGAATAGCCAACCCGAAACATAACGATAGGAAAAAAAATTGAGTTCCATCACTTTACGCCCCCTCGAAACTTTTGGTCAAGCTCCGCCACTGCCCACAAAAGTGGCCTAGATCTGCCCCTGGTCTTATACTCGTATTATTTATGGGCCATATAATGTGCATATATGCCACCCTTTCTTTCTTGTAATCTAATGTGATCGACTTTTCATCCATCTCTTATTTGATTGTGATTAATTGACACTACTAATCACTTTCAGAGAGAATTCCTTTGTTCAAGAACAAAACATAAATATTTTTCATTTGTAGTATAATAAATATGATTGTTACATGACTGACAGGTAAGA
>JARYGA010009526.1:0-52683 GCA_030545235.1 Helianthus tuberosus
CTCACGATCGGGTGATAGTCTAAGTAGATCCTCTGGGAAACGTCGTTCGGAATTTCTTTCAGTTCCATGCCTCTAGTGTTGATGAACTCCGAGACCATATATGCTATGTCTTAGTTCCGTGCATAACTCGCAGCTTTCCTCATAGAGACGAACTTTGTCGGCTGGTCTGTCTTGCCTCCTTGTGGTCACTTCTCCGGTTGGCTTGCAAACCCCCAGGAATCATCGTTTCCATTTGTTCCTTCTTATGAAGCAGACAAAATTTCCTTTCTGTCAGTTCTTTCCATTTCATGGCGTACGTCGTGATCATGTGCTTTGAAGATCGGGTCCTACTATCTTAATGTCTAAATTTTGAAGCATACATTTTTTTTTAACATATATGCTAATGGTTTGGACAACTTCAGTCCTTTGCAGCCCATGTATTGTTGTAACAGCTTCTTTATTACTGGTAATCTTAGTAGGATTATATGTGAAGAATCCTTGTAAGTGTATCTTTTTGTGGTTACTTATATCTTCGCAAGAGTTCTTAAAGAAAGTAGAATTATTCTCATTAGCGTAGGTTTTGAGACGTTTAGTGTCTAGCACAACTTTAGCTACAGGTTTCCTAATGCGTTAATAATCTAAGGTAACGCAAAGGGAATTCTTATATTTTCGATGGCATCCCAACATAAAGGGTTCATATACTCCTTGTCGCACGAGTTAAGAGACAGATGATCAAACGAAATAATGTTCGATATCGGAATTATAGATGTATACAAGAGATTCCTAACATTGGCACACATGCTTGTTGTAACAACTCTCATCAAAAGTCCTAATTATTATTAATTGTGGTTCAATAGGAAACCATAATTGAGATCCCCAAGTGATCCTGCATAAACCCTAAAATTTTCAAAACAATCGGAATCAGGATCAGGGCCCCTAAAACTCAGGGGGGGGGGGGGGTAAACCCTACTTGATATTATCTTGACAGTTTAACGTGTAAATCGAAATTTCATGAACGACCAACTCACCCAAGCTACCTGGACACGGGGCTACCCTATGGTAGACTGGTGTCCCTCGTGCCACGCGAAGGCACCTCGCGCCACGCGAGGGTGCCGTTTTTCATGTATAAATAGGGGAGTCTGGTACTTGCAATTGTGCGTTAGTTCGACGTTCAAACTCAATACATACGTTGAGATATTATCCAATTACTACAAAAAAACACACACAGACACGAAACCCTGCCGCTATAACAGGGTAATAACTCGATCGCTGCTACGATTCAATGTCCGATCGATTAAAACTATCCAATAGATGTTTAAGTGCTGCCCACATTAGGGTTATGCTTTGTCATTCGTCGTGAATTCGATGGATGTTTAAGTATCGCACTTTGTCATTCGTTGTGAGGGTTAAATCTCGTGAGTTATCGTAAATGCTGTATTAGTTACTAACCTAGTTTTGTGTGCATTGTTATTTAAACTAGGTTAACAAGGCTAATTCGTAAACTAGACTCTGCTCGTGTTAAATCTGCAATGTGAGTCATTCTCTTTTTATCAAAATACTTTACAAAACTCTACTTGTTTCAAGGTTATAATTACAGGGATTAAGTCTTTGTAATCACCAAATTACAGCCGGTATGTGGGGTTTTGTATACAATACTTGATAACCGTCACCATTGGACAACGGGTTAGCCAAGGGGTGATATGACCATAGTCACAGACACCATTGGACAATGAGGTTACCAATGGATAGTCAAGTGACAAATACTGTGGGTAGTTGGTTGATATATGGAAACATTGTAATCGCTCTTAATACTGTAAATTATAACAACGTGTCGTTTTAGTAAAAAGAATGATTCACCAGTATTTCCCTGCTGACAAAACCTTTTTCAAACATGTTTCAGGTGATCTGTTGTGATCCAGGAAAAGTGCCGTGAAGCACTACAAGCTTAAGGAAGTGGCTCAATGTAAATAAAGAAACATGTTTTATGAAATAAAGATTTCCCAGTGAAATCACCTGATTGTAAATTACCGGGGTTTCATCCCGAATTATGAAATAAAATAATCAGGCATTTTCAGTTTTAAAAGATCCTGTTAAAATCTTCCGCTGTCAACTCAATTAAATAATACCACGGGATTTTCTGTCCCGCGGCTCCTGAACTGGGTCAAACCGGGCCGGGGGCTGTGACCGAAAAATGTGGTATCAGAGCCAGGTTGTTAAGCTAATTAAGTATTTGATAAATACTTAATTTTCCTGATTGCCATTTTGTGATTATGTGTTTTATTAACTGACTATTTGTTAGTTACAGTATGGGTAAGCAAAAGCTTTCGAACATCTATCTTAAATTAGATAGTTCGTCAAAAGAGAAGGGAAGTTCATCCCAATCAAAATCCTCAAGATACTCAGTAGATACTGAGGAGGGAATATTTGTTCGTAAAGCCCATTATGAGGAACCACTTTCTCCTAATAAAAGAAGTTTGATTATTAGGAAAAGTCAGGAGAAAATAAAGAAATCACAATCAAAAGAAATGAGAAATAATCAAGAAACCCAGAAACTAGGCAGTAACCCACCGTGGGAAGACAAGTTAGATGAAAAATGGGCAGATCTCTATATGCTAGCCACTGTAGCAGTAAATGCAAATCTTTAAAAATACCCTGACCCATTATTAGTACCCTTATCACCTGCAAGCCAGAAACTTTACCCAGTAAATAAATAAAGTTACAATAAACCCTAGTATGTTTAATTTTCAGTTGTTCTTTGTAATAAATTAGTCACACGGTATGCAATAATACTTGAACATTATCTGTGAAAATTTTGTTATAAAATTTTAACTTAGCATTTTGTGTGTATTTTGCATATATGCTAAACAGCATGAATGAGTTATCTGAAGCCCTTCAGAATCTCAATCTTTATCCGGTGAAAATAGAAGTTTCCAGAGACTTTACTGGTTACATACCCGATATAGAAGAACCTATGGAATTCAACGCTCCACCTCCAGAGAAACCAAAGCCCAAGAAAAGGAGAAGATTTGTAGGTTGGAGGCGTGTACGCAGGAGGAAACCAACAACTAGGAGAATTCCCAAGATAGAAAATCCTATGGATAAAGGAAAGGGGAAAGAAATTGAGGAAGATCCTAGGCAAGCAGGAATGGGAAATTGGGAAAGTTCTAAACCACCAGGAATAGAAATTGGGGAAAGTTCGAGGCAAGTCGAGGAATTGCCAATACAGGAAGAACTAGATCACATATTAGCAAGCTGTGATATCCTTAGGCCAATCAATATAAACCTTTACCCTTATCCTGCTACAACTCAACTTCCAATAAATTTGGAACCAGCCATTCCAGAACCTTTAATCCACACCCAACCTTTAGGAATGGATGAGTGGTGGACTAATAATTGGCAGTTTCAAAACCTACTTAATAACCCTTATACGTTTTTCCCTTAGTTTGACCCAGAACCTATACCAAACCCACCAATGAGCAATGAAAACTTAGCTGAACTTCGCCATTTTGGTGAGGAGCTGATAGGTGCGGGGAATAGGGTTCGGGAAGTAGGAGAACATATCTCCTGGAAGTACGACGAGAGGGAACATCGCTTCTAAAATACCCAGGGATAGGATGGTGGTGAATCTATGATTGTATAATAGTAATAGTAATAATAAAATAAGTTTGTAAAATAACCTACCAATAAAACCTTTGTAAGATAACGGTGTGTAATGATGCATAATATATATAAAATGGTAATCGAGAAATCGATAATTTTGGCTATATGTGTGTTGTGAAAATTGTATGATTGTCTTGTGTATAATTGCTATTTATTTTATACTAATAAATTATATATATTAATTATCAGATGGAAAACGCTAATAATGAACCAGTTAACGAGGTTAACCAATCTGAGCAACATCAGGAGGATCAATTTATGACTAAGCAAGATATAGAGAATATCGTTGCTCAGGGATAGCCAATGCTATTCCAGCAATACTTGCTGCTGCTAGAAATCAAGTTGAACCTCAACAAATCATTCCTAGCAAACGTACTTCTGAAGATAACTTCAGTAATAGCATAAACGGAGGCGGTAATCATACTAATAATAATAACGATCCACGGCAGGCCCCGCTCCCTAAGAAAATGAAAGCTGCAACACCTGGTTGCACTTACAAAGAATTTCTTGCCTGTAAACCGGTTGAGTTTGCAGGAAACGAGGGAGCAACTGCGGCACTGCGTTGGTTAGAGAAAACCGAGGCAGTGATCATAATAAGTAAATGTGCTGAAGACGACAAGGTCATGTACGCGTCAAATCTTTTCAAAGAAGGGGTGCTAGAATGGTGGAATACAGTACTTCAAGCCAAAGGAATAAATATGACCTATGCCATGAGTTGGGAGGAATTTAAGCAGTTAATAGAAAGAAAATTTTGTCCTGAGTATGAAAAGGAACAAATGGCGAATAAATTCCTGAACCATCGGATGATGGGTGTAGACTGTCGAGGATATACTTCGACATTCTTCGAATATGCTAGAGTGGTACCAACGCTGGCTTCGCCAGAACCGGTACTTATTTCTCGCTATATTTGAGGATTAATTAGCGAAATTCGTAATATCGTTAAAGCTGCGAGACCTCGCACTATTGACGATGCGGTAGAATTAGCTAACACCCTAACTGACGAGCTGGTACGCACAAGAGATGAAAATAGGAAAAAGGAACTGGCTTAGAAAATTACCCAAGGATTTCGTGGGGGTAATAACCTCAAGAAAAGAGGAACAGGGCAATCCTCAATTCCGCCTTTCTGCAGGAATTGCAGAAAGAAACATTATGGAAGATGTAATATAACCTGCAACTTTTGCAAAGTTGTAGGACATCGTGAAGAAGACTGCAGAAAGAAAACCAGAATCTGCTTTAACTGTGGAGAAGCCGGGCATTTCAAAACAGAATGTCCTAAATTAATCAAACCAGCAGATAACAAAGCCAAGACAGCTGACGGAGCTACTAAGAAAAATGCCAGAGCATTCCAACTGACCACTCAAGAAGCAGAACTCATTCCAGATGTGATAGCTGGTACGTTCCTAGTTCACAACGTGTATGCAAAAGTATTATTTGACTCTGGTGCAAACCGAAGTTTTATCAATACTTAATTTTGCCAAGCTCTTAATTTACCTTTGACCAACCTTAGGCAAATTTTTACAGTCGAAACGGCAGATGGGAATTCAGTTAGCATAGATAAGGTTTTGCAAAAAGAAAATATAGAACTTTCAGGTCATAAATTTCATGCAAACCTATTACCAATGAATTTAGCTGGGTTCGATGTTGTGTTAGGAATGGATTGGTTAGTAGCCAACCATGCTCGAATCCTTTGTGATAAGAACTCCATAGAAATCCGTACACCCACAGGAGAATTAGTAGTAATTACCGGAGATAAGCCACGAAAGCCAATAAAGTTCATTTCAGTAATGAAAATTGCTAGTTATGAACGAAAGCAAGGAGTAGTGTATATGATTTCAGTAATCATTAACACTAAAAGTAAGGAACTTAAAGAAATTCAGTAGTATCTGAATACTCAGATGTGTTCCCAGAAGAACTACCTGGATTACCACCTGATAGGGAAGTAGAGTTTAGAATTCATCTAATTCCTGGAACTACACCGATAGCCAAGGCACCTTATCGGTTAGCACCCACCGAAATGTTAGAACTGAAAAAGCAATTAGATGAATTACGAAGCAAATGTTTTATACAACCTAGTTCATCCCCTTGGGGAGCACCAGTATTGTTCGTAAAGAAAAAGGACGGTTCGATGTGAATGTGTATCGATTATAGGGAATTAAATAAGGTTACAATTAAGAATCGATACCCATTATCTAGGATTGATGATTTGTTTGATCAACTTCAAGGAGCTAGATATTTCTCTAAGATCGACTTGCGCTCCGGATATCATCAATTAAAAGTACAAGAAGAAGACATACCTAAAACTGCTTTCAGAACTAGGTATGGTCATTACGAGTTTACAGTCATGCCCTTTGAATTAACGAATGCACCTGCAGCATTCATGGATATGATGAATAGAATCTGTAAACCATACTTGGATAAATTTGTAATTGTCTTCATCGATGATATACTTATTTATTCCAAAAGTCAGGAAGAACACTGTCAGCACTTGCATGCACTCTTAACTTTGTTAAGAAAAGAAAAGTTTTATGCCAAATGCTCGAAGTGTGAATTTTGGCTATAGGAAGTGCAATTTTTAGGACACATGGTGAACCATGAGGGTATTCATGTAGACCCTGCTAAGATAGAAGCAATTACCAAATGGAAGGTTCCACAAACAGCTATGGAAATTAGAAGTTTTCTAGGATTAGCCGAATACTATAGACGGTTTATTAAGTATTTTTCCGAGATAGCTGTTCCATTAACTAAGTTAACATGTAAATTAGTTAAGTTTGAATGGGGACCTAAACAAGAAGAAGCTTTTAGGATTCTAAAGCAAAAGCTAACAAATGCTCCAATTCTAGCCTTGCCAGAAGGAACATAAGATTTTGAAGTATATTATGATGCTTCAAAACTGGGATTAGGATGTGTGCTAATGCAACGCAAGAAGGTAATTGCTTATGCATCAAGACAATTGAAAAAGCACGAAGAAAACTATACGACTCATGATTTAGAATTAGGAGCCATAATTTTTGCCCTTAAGATTTGGAGACATTATCTGTACGGAAGTAAGTTTACTGTCTATACAGATCATAAGAGTTTAAGATATATTTTTGGGCAAAAAGAATTAAACATGAGGCAAAGGAGATTGATGGAAATACTAAGCGACTACGACTGTGATATTCAGTATCACGAAGGAAAGGCAAATGTAGTTGCAGATGCCTTAAGTCGTAAGTATCATGAGAAACAACGACGGGTTCGTGCTCTTAGATTAAATCTACAGTTAGATTTAATGGAACAACTAAAGAAGATTCAAGAAACAGCAATCAAGGACGATGCTGAAGGAATGAAAGGACGAATAAAAGAATTAGAGCAAGGAAATGATGGAATTTGGAGATTCCATAAGAAAGGAATTTGGGTACCTAAGCAAGGAGATTTAAGAGATAAGATTTTAGAAGAAGCTCATAAATCTAGGTATACCATGCATCCTGGTAATAATAAAATGTACCAAGATTTAAGGAATAATTTCTGGTGGATAGGAATGAAAAAGGACATAGCTAGATATGTTTCTAAATGTCTTACTTGTTCACAAGTTAAGGCAGAACACCAGAAACCTTCCGGTCTACTACAACAATTAGAAATGCCTGTATGGAAATGGGAACTCATAACAATGGACTTCGTTACTAAGTTACCCAAAACCAGAAAAGGTAATGATGCGATTTGGGTAATTGTGGATCGATTAACCAAGTCAGCTCATTTTCTACCTATGAAGGAGACCTTTAGCATGGAAAGGTTAGCCAAATTGTACGTAGACGAAGTAGTATCCTTACATGGAGTCCCACTCTCCATTGTATCGGATAGAGATAGTCGTTTCACTTCTCATTTCTGGACTAGTTTCCAGGAAGCAATGGGAACTCGACTAAAATTGAGTACTGCGTATTATCCACAAACAGATGGGCAAAGTGAAAGGACGATACAAACCCTAGAAGACATGCTCCGAGCATGTGTGATGGATTTTGATGGAAATTGGGATGACCACTTACCTTTAATTGAATTCTCCTATAACAATAGTTATCACTCAAGCATAGAAGCTGCCCCATTCGAAGCACAGTACGGACGTAAATGCAGAACTCCGGTTTGTTGGGCAGAAATAGGAGAAAATCAATTATCAGGTCCTGAAATAGTACAAGAAACCACTGATAAGATCACTCAAATCAAGGAAAGGTTAAAGACGGCTCGAGATCGTCAGAAAAGTTATGCTGATAATCGACGTAAGCCGTTAGAATTCCAAGTTGGAGACAGAGTACTATTAAAAGTTTCTCCTTGGAAAGGAGTAGTGCGGTTCGGTAAGAAAGGAAAGCTGAGTCCAAGATATGTAGGACCATTTTTAGTCATCCAACGAATAGGACCAGTTGCCTATCGCTTACAACTACCAGAAGAATTAGCTGGAGTACATGATGTATTTCATGTGTCCAATCTCAAGAAATGTCTATCTGACGAATCCCTGGTAGTACCTCTTCAAGATATAGAGGTGAATGAAAAGTTAAAGTTTGTTGAGAAACCATTACAAATAGAAGATAGAAAGATCAAGTTTCTCAAACACAAGCGACTAGCGCTAGTCAAAGTCAAGTGGGATTCAAAACGAGTACCCGAATACACTTGGGAGCTGGAATCGGAAATGAAGCGAAAGTATCCTCACTTGTTCCAGTAAATCTCGAGGACGAGATTTTTATTAAGGTGGGGAGGATGTAACAACTCTCATCAAAAGTCCTAATTATTATTAATTGTGGTTCAATAGGAAACCCTAATTGAGATCCCCAAGTGATCCTTCATAAACCCTAAAATTTTCAGAACAATCGGAATCAGGATCAGGACCCCTAAAACTCAGGGGGGGTAAACCCTAGTTGATATTATCTTGACAGTTTCATGCACGACTGACTCACCCAAGCTACCTGGACACGGGGCTACCCTATGGTAGACTGGTGTCCCTCGCGCCACGCGAAGACCCCTCGCGCCACGCGAGGGTGCCGTTTTTCATGTATAAATAGGGGAGTCCGGTACTTGCAATTGTGCGTTAGTTCGACGTTCAAACTCAATACGTACGTTGAGATATTGTCCAATTACTACAAAAAAAACACACACAGACACGAAACGCTGCGACTATAACAGGGTAATAACTCGATCGCTGCTACGATTCAATGTCCGATCGATTAAAACTATCCAATGGATGTTTAAGTGCTGCCCACATTAGGGTTATGCTTTGTCATTCGTCGTGAATTCGATGGATGTTTAAGTATCGCACTTTGTCATTCTTTGTGAGGGTTAAATCTCGTGAGTTATCGTAAATGCTGTATTAGTTACTAACCTAGTTTTGTGTGCATTGTTATTTAAACTAGGTTAACTAGGCTAATTCATAAACTAGACTCTGCTCGTGACAAATCTGCAATGTGATTCATTCTCTTTTTATCAAAATACTTTACAAAACTCTACTTGTTTCAAGGTTATAATTACAGGGATTAAGTCTTTGTAATCACCAAATTACAGCCGGTATGTGGGGTTTTGTATACAATACTTGATAACCGTCACCATTGGACAACGGGTTAGCCAAGGGGTGATATGACCATAGTCACAGACACCATTGGACAATGAGGTTACCAATGGATGGTCGAGTGACAAATACTGTGGGTAGTTGGTTGATATATGGAAACATTGTAATCGCTCTTAATACTGTAAATTATAACAACGTGTCGTTTTAGTAAAAAGAATGATTCACCAGTATTTCCCTGCTGACAAAACCTTTTTCAAACATGTTTCAGGTGATCTGTTGTGATCCAGGAAAAGTGTCGTGAAGCACTACAAGCTTAAGGAAGTGGCTCAATGTAAATAAAGAAACATGTTTTATGAAATAAAGATTTCCCAGTGAAATCACCTGATTGTAAATTACCGGGGTTTCATCCCGAATTATGAAATAAAATAATTAGGCATTTTCAGTTTTAAAAGATCCTGTTAAAATCTTCCGCTGTCAACTCAATTAAATAATACCACGGGATTTTCTGTCCCGCGGCTCCTGAACTGGGTCAAACCGGGCCGGGGGCCGTGACACTTGTGTTTTATTCTAAATTGTTAATCCTTATGGTTTTTGGATTTCCTTATAGATATACATATCTATATAATCATATATTTCACATACTGTAATATACATACCATTCATAAGGTCAATGTATTTAACATATTCATATTTCCAAAGACAAGTCAGACATCATGTCATAATACTATTTAGGGAATTCTGTCACTTGTTTGACATATCCTATACCCCATCTTACCCGGTTCTCGTCGGAGAGGTAATTTATATTTCCCATAAATAGAATTTTCTCAATTCATGATTTAAAATGAATCTTTTATTAGGCTTTCATCAAAGAACAAGGAAATTAGTATTCACATGACGGATCATATTCCAGAACCAAGTAGTACCAATAAATAAGAAATAACAGTGGCCAAGTGTTATCGCTTATTTACCATACTTGAAACGTTCTAGTTATCATCCTCATGGCATACCAACACCCATCACACTTTATTTATGCAAGTAATTAGCTTATCTCGAAGCTTATACTAAGGCATATTTCTTAAGTTCAAGTCTAAATACTATCCTTGTAGCTACCAGTTAATAACAATTTCCTAACTCTTTCATTTAAGTTTAGGTATTATTACAACACCCAATTGTTTAAACTAGTGGCTCTGATACCACCTTCTGTCACGACCCCCGACCACACCCTGGACGGGAGCCGCGAGCAGTCAAGTGGTACCGGTGGTTATTTTAAAAACATTGCAGCGGAAATATTCATCAGGACCATGAGTTAGGAAAAATATCAGAGTTTAGAAAACACCGGATTTTATTTATTAAATAGATGGGATAAAACCCATGTTTTACAGAGGTAGCTTTAATAAGGGACAAACCCGAATATATGAAACCATGTTTTCTTAATTTAATTCAATTGATAAAATAAGCCACTTCTTTAAGCCTTTCGGTGTCGTATCATCACTCTTATTCCAATCTATTGTCATTACCTGAAACGCATTTTAAAAAGGTTTGGTCAGCAGGAAATACTGGTGAGTTCATTCATTTTGTTCAAAATGACACATTGTTATAATATACAGTATTAAGGGTGATTACAATGTTTCTATCAACCAATTACCCCAAATCGGTATTTGTCACTCGACCGGATCTGTGACTATGGTCAGATCACCCATTGGCTAACCCGTTGTTCAATGGTGACGGGTATCAAGTAATGTATACAAAACCCCACATACCGGCAATAATTGAAGATTACAAAGACTTAATCCCTGTAATTATAACTTTGAAAACAAGTAGAGTTTTGGGAAAGCAATTTGATAAAAAGAGAATGACTCACTTTATAAGCATGCAGTATTGATTTAACAAGCTTCTTGATTCTACTCCTTCTGATAACTAAGCATATACTTTATTGTTTTGAACCTTCTGATGATTAAGCATCCATTTTGATTGTAAGAGTATGGTGTAGAGTTTCGGGTAGTTAGACATTTAGTTTAACAGAGTGGAATACGTATTAGTGTAAAACCACATCAAACCTAACGATAGTCACGAGATCCGAACCTTAACGGAATTCACAAAGTATAGTCTTGTTTAGACAACACTTTGGCATTCGTTTAACGAAATTCACAAAGTACAGCACTTTGGCATCCGTTTAACGAAATTCACAAAGTACAACACTTTGGCATCCGTTAGTTGGTTCCTGAATCGATCGGACAGAATATCGCATCGGTGATTATTGGTTAGAACACCAACGTATAGAGAGAAGAAGAAAAGAAATGAGCAAGGAGAATGAAATCCTAGGCTCCTATTTATAGGTAAGGCAGATTCCTTTCTTAGCTAGGAAGTTTTCTTCATTATTAAGTTTCCTTTATTTATTAAGTTTTTCTTACTGATTAAGTTTTCTTACCTATTAAGTTTACTTATCTATTAAGTTTACTTAATTGTTTTAGCTATCAAGTTTACTTGGCTTTTTAACGGATTATCTCACTTAGTTGTTTAACCGATTAATTCTTCATAATTAAGTATTTTACTTAGCCGATTATTAACTTAATTAGCTGATTAACTTACTTAGCTTACTTAACTGTTAAGTTGTCTTAACTACTAAGTTTACTTAATCATTAAGTTTCCTTAACCATTAAGTTTACTTAGCCATTTAACTAATTAACTTACTTAGCTGATTAATTAATCTTACTTAGCTTAATTAATCCTGCTTAGCTTAATTAATCCTGCTTAGCTTAATTAATCCTGCTTAGCTTAATTAGCAGATTAATCACCCTACTCACATATATATCCTCTTACACCTTCCTAGCACCTTCCTTTGATATTATCTATCTCATATATATTTATTTTCATGTATATCTAAGTGTTTAATTTACTTAATTGCTAAGTATTCTAGTTTAGCAGCCTCCTGGTTATGAGTTCTAATTCTAGATACAATGGAACTCGTATTAGCGTATTAACCCAATTCAACTTTAACGATAATCACGAGATCAAAACTCACAACGAATGACAAAGTATAGCCGATACTTATTGCGTATGTTTGGGTCTTGATCTTACATGATTCGTTTTTAATTGTGAATCTAATAAGACTATTTTTTATGCGATTTGGTTCGTCGAATGCCAAGATTCCTTAATCGCTAAATTTTCCAGCTTGAATATACAAGTTTTATTGCGTGCACTTATGGTTTTGGTTATGGTTTGTTGTCGAGAATATTTTTATGAGGGTTGTTACAATAATCACACAAAACCTATTGGCAAATAGGAGTCTCGCCTGAGGCATCACCATCCAATGCTCCATAGATGCTCACCCAACTCTGATAAAATTGTGGGGGACCGTTTCGCTCCTGAAAATACTCCGACCGATTCAAAAAGTCACTCCGTAATGTGCGAAAGCCATTAGGAATGATGACACACACAAGAATTCACATATAAACACTCGTTTCTATTGATTGAATGAGATTACAGAGCCGTGAAACGATTTTGGCAGAGCTTTGCTTCAGAGATGCCAAAAGTTACAAATGAACAAGCCAACACACCTATTTATACTAGTATCCTCTTGTGCGAAAGACCCTTGGTGCGACTGGCCGTTTCATGCGAAAGGGGTTTTGGCTCCCTTCGCACGAAGGACTCCTTCGTGCGAAGGGGCTTTACAAGACAAACCCGACTCTTTCGAAACACTATTCTATACAATTAAACAGGACACGACATGTTGACGTAGGCTGCAGACATAATGCACTCACAAATTCCCCATAGGATGTAGCCGCAGTCACGTTCGGTCTTCAAAAACTCTACCTCTTCATTTCTTTCTCTTCTCATATCTGCCTTTGGTTAACCATCACTCTCTTGCATTCAAACTTGTATCAAAATACTTCGAGAGTCTTTTCTTTTTCTTCTCTTGCTCAGGTATCGGAGTCTAATCAGTTTTAAACGACTTTTTTCTGCAGCTTCAATCTTCCCAAAAGTGTTGCTTTGTGAGTTCATAATGTCTATCACTTCCGTCAATCACGTTTCGTAGCAAGAAACTGAGCAAAACATCGATCATCGATCAGAATATCAGATCAGGGAATTTCTCAATTTCACAGTGATTCAGACTTTCAGTGATTCAGTTTCAGTCGTTGATCGTTCCTAATTCCTATCATTCGCAGCACGGTAGCAGTGGGAGTATCAGACGCACGCAGGGCCGGCTATCAAACTTTCGGAGGTATAAAACTTTAACAGTTTAACTGATGTCAGATAGTGATTTCATATGTTTTTGTCTTTTTGATTTCATATGTTTTTTATTTCATACGTTTTTTAATATGTGTGATTCTGTTTTCATATACTATAAAACTTCATATGGCTTAGCGTTTCGTGGGACAAATGAGAAGTTGTATAAAAAAGGCAATGGAAACTTTTTGGGTTTGGTTGAGATGTTGGAAGAGTTTGACCCAATTATGAAAGTACATGTGCGCCATGTTTTGAATGAAGAGTGCCATTTACACTTTCTTGGCCACAATATTTAAAACGAGTCGATACAATTATTAGGGGATAAAGTTAGAACCGAAATCATCAAGAAGGTTAAGCAAGCAAAGTATTACTCCATCATCCTCGATTGCACGCCTGATACAAGTCACCAAGAGAAAATGTCCATAGTTGTGACATATGTGAATTTTAACTCTAGTTCTGTGACCACTGAGGAATCATTTTTAGGTTTTTTGGTTGTTGATGATACCACGGGTTTAAGACTTTTTGAAGTTACATGTAAGGAATTAGAGTCGCTTGGTCTTGATATTGGTGATATGTGTGGTCAAGGATACGATAATGGGGCAAACATGAGAGGATAAAAGAAAGGAGTTCAAACTATATTTTTAGAAAAAAATCCTAGAGCTTTCTATAGTGCTTGTGGTTGTCATAGTCTAAATCTAGCATTGTGTGACATGGCTAACACAATTACTAAGTCTAAAGAATTTTTTGGAACAATACAACATTTATATACTATCTCTGCCCATTCTATTAATAGGTGGCAAATTTTAAGGAGTGTTGTTATCACCTTCAAGATGCATTGGAGTATGAAGGAGAGCCCGATATTGATGCTAAAGAATTGTATACGGAGTTGAAGTTGATTAATACATTTTTACCGAGACACGTTGACAACCCTTTTGATGTTTTAGACTATATCTTCCAACGCAGTACTACTTATCCTAATGCTATAAATGCATATAAAGTGTTGTTGACAATTCTGGTAAACGTGGCATCGGCAGAAAGAAGTTTTTGAAAGTTGAAGTTGTTGAAGACCTATTTACGTTCTACAATGTCATAAGAAAGGCTAAAAGGTTGGCGACAATTTCTATTGAAAGTGAAATATTAGATACTATGGATTACAAGGAGTTGATCGAGAGTTTTGCTTCAAAAAATGTTAGACGAACTACACTGTTCGCTTAGCAAATATGTTCGATAATTTGATCATTTTTGCTACAATATTTTTGTTAATTTGTTTTATCTATCTCATAATAATTATCGTAGTATTATAGATTTTTAGTATTTATATATTTGATTGAATGATTGATGAGTTTATGTTATATGAAGATTTGCGAGACCATGCGTAGTGCGGCAATATTCACCCTTGGGCGTTTTGCGCCATGTGACAGTCCAGTCAGCAATGGGGCATTATTGGTCGTTTTCTAAAATGGGTGTAGTGGGGATGGGACATTATTGGGCAATATGTTTTGTAGTAAAATAAAATAAGAAAAACACCTAAAAATCTTATTGGCCAAGTAAATGGAATCTCTAATGTGATTGGCCAACCTTTTCCCCATTCGTCGTTTTTCAAACCACGCCAAGGAGCATTTTTTGCAAGATAACGGCCAATCACGCCCATGTGTAGTGGTGAAGGGGCGTTATTGGGTGTGATTGGACAATTTTTTTTTTAAAAAAACACCCCACTACTCATGGTCTGAATAGAGCCCAAATTTTTTATCTCGAACAAAGAAAAAAAAACTTTTTTTGTTTTTCAGAGACGGCCTGACTGGTCGGTCTACTACGTTCTACAATCTCGGAAACTGATCCAACCCACACCTTCATTCAAAATCAAGTGTCAAGTTCGACACAGTATTTCAATTCACGCTGCTTCTAGATTTTTGATACCGAGCCTCGGGAACATCCTACTACAAACAAATGCTTTTTTTATTTATTTATTTTTGTAATCATGAGTGTAAACTAGTGTTCTTGTAGATTATTTTATTATAGCATATTATGCACCAGTGCTTTTTATTTTTTATTATTTCCAATCATGAAATTGACCAAATAAACACATAATATAAGGTAATGTGTAGTGGGGCTTTATATGGCGTCATTTTCTCTCATAACCCCCCATACCCCTCGCACACCAAAACGAGGGGCGCCATGTTTCAGAAATTTGGGGGAGGCGTCATTATTATCGCGGCGTTATGGGTGTTTGGTTACAACCTTTGGCCAATCAAAAAAGAGTATAGAGTTTTTAATTAATTAATAAAATTGAAAATTAATAATTAGGTAATGATGGGTAGGGGCTTTATGACTACGGGCTTAAATGCATAACGCCCACCCGCACACATGGCGCTCCACGTGTCGCATAACACCCACAAAGGGGTTATGACTACACATGGCCTAAAAACTAACTTATAATAATCTACACAATTTTTACCACAAACTTGAGGTTACAACAACAATGCAAAGGCTAATAAGTCTAAGAGCCAGGCACAAACTTTGTGGCGTAGACCCATGCATTGTTAGCCACAGGGTTGTCCAAATGGTCCAAAAGGTTCTCCAATGGGCCTTTGCCTGTCACTATTGCTTGCACAAAGAACCCAAACATGGAAAACATAGCCAATCTTCCATTCTTGATCTCTTTCACCTTCAACTCTGCAAAGGTCACCGGGTCATCCGCTAGTCCCAACGGGTCAAAGTATTGCCCACCCGGATACAGATTGTTACCATCTCCAACCCCCTCAAGCCCGTTGATTCGGAATCCCTCAACAAGGCCCATCAGGACTACCTGGAACCCGAGAACTGCCAATATGCTCTGAGCATGGACAAGGTTCGGGTTCCCAAGGTAGTCCAGACCGCCTTCAGAGAAAATCTGGGCGCCGGCCTTGAACCAAACTGGCTCCTTGAAATCAACTTTCACCCACTTTTCAAGCACCTCGGGTGTGATGCACCCGAGGGCACCAAGCATGGCCCATCGTCCATGGATGACCTCAAGAGCCCGATTCTTGGCAAAAGCCTCGGGATCAGCTGACAAACCGGCTGTGTCCCAACCATAGTCACCCGGGAATTCACCCGTCAAGTAAGATGGGGTCTGAGCCGAAAAGGGTCCCAAGTACTTCACACGGTCAGGTCCATACCACAAGTCATTTCCCTGATTAAACAATTAAACCAACAGATTAGTGGATTGAAAGTTTTATCTGCAAGAGTGTCCTGCTGATCCCGTGACCAGAATTTAGTTAGATTTTTTACAAAAAACTGAGTTTAGAAAAATAAATATATGAGTTAAATATTGTTTCAATGTTTTTTTTTTAAGAACCAGGGGTTAAGAGTGTTTGCTAACCCCGGTCATTGTTAGATTTTTATTTATAACTTTAAGTTTTTTTTTTTTAAAGAAAAACACGAGTTAAACCTACTTGTAAACGGTAGAAAAAAAGACCTTATGATAGTTCCAGTTCGGCTACTGTGTGTATACATAACCATTGAAAAATACTTTTTTCAATATAAGAATCTTACCATGGTGTATTTGGCACTAGGCATAGAGACCATATCTCTTAAGGGGTTGAGGCTAGATGGTCTCGTTTGACCCAAGAAGGGTATGGCTTGGACCACGGTGGTGGAGCTAGCAGCGGCAGCCATTGATGGAGGATCTCTTTGGTGGTTGAAACTTGAAAAGAGGAAGATGCAAGTGTTGTTGTCTGTTGGTGATGATGGAGAAGGTTATAGAAGAGGTGAGAAATGACACGTGTATGGCTGAAGTTGGGAAATATGGGAAGAACCAATAATAAGAGAGCTTCCAAAGATTTCTAATATCTTCAACTCTTGTTATCCTATCCAATATATTTTTTGGAATCTTTTTCCATGCAATCCCTCAACCCACAAAAGTTCGTACAAACATTAAATTTTATTGAAGTATATGCTAACAAATTTGGAATATTGGATTTTAATAATCCTAAGTATTTCACGTTGTTCGCCAACAGTTTCAACTTCAAAAATAACCATCGGCAGTCCCTAGTGGCGGACCCAGGAATTTTTCCATGGGGGTGCGAAATATTTTTAAAAATTTTAGGCCCCTAGGTATATAAGTAAAAAATCGGTTCGTATCGGGTCGGGTCATGTAAAACAAAAGAAATTGCCCCATAACGTCCCTACTCATGGTTCCTATCACAAACAAATTGATGCATAAGTTCATCGCTCCATGACATAATGTTTCAATTTTAATTTTCAACCCTAGAAATCGTGTGTAATCACTCTAAAAATCATCTAAACAACACAATCACCCTAAAAATCATATAAACAACGTCAAAACACATGAAATTTCAAACCTATTTAAGAATTTTGTTACCCTTTGGTGTCGGACGGCGGTGGTTCGCGGCTGCTGATGACGTGTTGTTGTGGTTGCTGTTGTGTTCGATTATCGCTGGTAGGAGACGACTCAAGAGAGGGAGGGCGGGAGGAATTCTAAGGGACTATTGAACTTATTTTAATTATTATAGTTTGAACTTAGGTTGAGTTTGGTTAATGGGCTAGTAATTATTGGGCTAATTATGTTCAATGAAATAGTGGGTTAAGGTATTGGGTATTTGGGTTAAGTTGGGTAGTATAAGTTTAAATAATTTAGGTAGTTTTTTTAATTAGAGTTTACTAAAAAAATTTAAAATATAAATCGAAAACATTTTTTACCTAAGGTGTGTGGACGAAAAATTCCAAGGGTGCGGATGAAAAAATTCAAGGGGTGCGGATGAAAAAATCCAAGGGGTGAAGACGAGATTTTCAACGGAAAATAGCACTAATTTTTTTTTCCCGGGGGTGCACCCGCCCACCTTGGGCTACATGTAAGTCCGCCCCTGGCAGTCCCAACTATTGACATATTGGTCACCAATGGACCCTGACTAACAGAACCCTAACGCCGTTAGTCTCGGGTCGCCGGAAAACCGTTTTTAGCCGAAAAAAGTTTTCTAAAGATCCGATCTAAGGTTACAAAGAGGTTTTGGACGAAGATGTTAAGTTTTCCAGCCAAAAAGTTGAATTTTCCGGCCAAAACATAAGTTTTCCGGAGAAAAAATGAGTTTTCTGGCGACTTCAATAATTGGGGCTTTTACTAGAAAAAAGTTCCTAAAGGTCCGTAGTAAGGTTACAAGAGGTCTGGGATGAAAATGTTGAGTTTTCCGCTAAAAAAAAAAGTTTTCCGGCCAAAAACGTTTTTTTCGGCGATCGGAGACTAACGCTGTTAAGGTTTTGTTAGTCAGGGTCCATTGGAGGCCAATATGTTAATAGTTGAGTCTGTCAATGGTTATTTTTGAAGTTGTGACCGTTGACGGCAAACGATAAACAGTTGGGATTATTAAAATCCAATATTCCAAATAATTATTTACTAAGTATTTATTTATATGGAAAATGTATGGAAAAGGTGACTGATTATTTGTAGTTTTATTATGTGGACTGATTTTGTTTAACAAAACTAGTAATTGGGTTGGGCTTGAATGGGTATTAAGTTATTGGGCTTGATGGATTGAATTTAAGTTTTATTAAAGGGGTTAGTGGGCTAACTTAAATTATATAAACACAGATTGAAACCCAATCAAATTATATAAACAATCAAATTATATAAACAAGTTAGCCCACTAACCCCTTTAATAAAACTTAAATTTAACCCATCAAGCCCAATAACTTAATACCCATTCAAGCCCAACCCAACTACTAGTTTTGTTAAACAAAATCAGTCCACATAATAAAAAAACCCAAATCGCTGCCACTTGCCAGCGACTCCCGCCCTCCCTCTGCCTCACTTCAGCGCCCAGCAACAACATAATTCCGCCCGGCAACTGCAAAATTCCAGCTGCAAACTGGTTAATTCAGGCCGCCCCTGACAGGTACATGTTTTTTTGTTATTTTGATATTTATGCGATATTGTTCAAGAGTCATGAGATAATAGGATTTTAGGATCGGTTAACAAAGTTTAAACTTTTATGTGTTTTGAGGTAATTTGGGGGTTGTTCTAGTCTTTAGGATGAGTTTGTTGTTTCTTAATCTCTTATTGATTATATGATTCTAGTATAGGGTTTGAAAAGATGAAATTCAAAAATTGAACTTAAATATGTAATTCGATTTGTTTTGATGTTTTATTGGGTTTTCCCAATAGAAACAAATATATATATATATATATATATATATATATATATATATATATATATATATATATATATATATTGTTAAAAAGGTTTAAAATTTTATATGTGTTTATGTATTTTTGCGTTGTTCTAGTCTGGGGGTGCGGAAATTTTTTAAAGATTTTAGACCCCTAGCTCTATAAAAAATCGGTTCGTAGCGGGTCGGATCGGGTCGGGTCATGTAAAACAAGTAAACACAAACAAAGAAAGTTTCATAGCGGGTCGAATCAGATCGGGTCTGGTCCATTTCAATTTTCAAACAATCAAACCCTAGTTTCTAACTTCCTATCACATTAACAAACAAAAAAAATCAAATAAAAGAATAAAAAAACTTATCTAAAACATACATTGGTCTTTAATTAGAAGAATCCGACGAAAAAAAGTGGTTCAACCCCTTTCCTATTCAGAAATCGCGGTATAACTTCCATACTCATCGTTCCTTCGTAATCCTATCACATACAAAATAAACAAGGATCTTCAAGTGTTCAACCATAGCCCATGTTCCTTAAGTTTCAATTTAAAATTTTGAATTTCAAGTCCTAGTAATTGTTATTTACCAACCAACAATGATATAATCAACAAAACCACCCAACTAAAGACTAGAACAACGCAAAAAATACATAAAAACATATAAAATTTTAGACCTTTTTAACAAATTTGTATATCTGTTTCTATTGATAAAAACCCAATAAAACATCAAAACAAATCGAATTACCTATTTAAGTTCAATTTTTGAATTTCATCTTTTCAAACCCTATACTAGAATCATATAATCAATAAGAGATTAAGAAACAACAAACCCATCTTAAAGACTAGAACAACCCAAATTACCTCAAAACACATAAAAGTTTAAACTTTTTTTAACCCATCCTAAAATCCTATTATCTCATGACTCTTGAACAAAATCGCATAAACATCAAAATAACAAAAAAAAACATGTACCTATCAGGGGCGGCCTGAATTGACCAGTTTGCAGCCAGAATTTTGCAGTCGTCGGCCGGAATTATGCTGTCGCTGGGCGCTGAAGTGAGGCAGAGGGAAGGCGGGAGTCGCTGACAAGTGGCAGCGATTTGGTTTTTATTTTATTATGTGGACTGATTTTGTTTAACAAAACTAGTAGTTGGGTTGGGCTTAAATGGGTATTAAGTTATTGGGCTTGATGGATTGAATTTAAGTTTTATTAAAGGGGTTAATGGGCTAACTTGTTTACATAATTTGATCGGGTTTCAATCCGTGTTCATAATTTATTTATATAAATTCCTAACATTTTTTCCTAAGTGGTGCAGACGAAAATTTCCAAGGGTGCGGTCTGAATTTTTCAAGGGGTGCGGAAAAAAATTTCCAAGGGGTGCGGTTGGGATTTTTCGCGAAAAATACCACTGAATTTTTTTTTCAAGGGGTGTGACCGCCCACCCACCCCATAAAGTGGGTCCGCCCCTGCTCTTCACTAACAACCAGCATGTCGTTATATTGTGCCAACTGAGCTTCTCGTACCTATGCACCAATAACATATATTATATGCATCTACTACCAATTCCAAGTGACTTAAAATTTGTAGAAACTATAAGCAAGATATTCAAAAAAAAAAATAACACACAAATAATACATTAAGAATGAACGAAAAATAACAGACTAAAACATAATCATGCCACATCAATGTCATCAACATCAAGCCAACCATCAGAATCTTTCATTTCAGAGTTATGGGCACTTACCTGTCTAGCATGATCAGCAGTCAAAGAGTTATTGCCTAACTGAACCCAGTTTCGCGAGTCTTTTGTTGAGAAATCAGAGTGAGATGCCATTATTGTATAACTTGCTGGAGCATCTCCATCGTTGTCGTCCTTAAGATCACTGAACATGGCCTCGTTTGCTCCCATTCCAGCCACTGAAAAAATGCCCAACATTAACACAATATGCTTAAACTTGGAAGAAAGACTAATGATCTTGTTTACCCAGATAAAATAATCGGCAAAAGATCCAGGTTGTTCACTTTTTGATAAGCATCAACAGACTGCAAGATTTTGTACACCTAAGGATTGTGCACACCTAAGGATCAAGTCTTTCCAAAGACAGACTTGAATCATGTTGGAATAACAAATGGATGTTAACTATAAGCATTTCACGACACATATTCTTGGATAGGCATTGTGCAAAGGGCGCAATTACTTCGACATGCAAAAGCTATGCAACCCAATCTCCAATATCATTTAAGAAGAATTCTTTATGGTCGATAACTCGAAAGTAGTCATTATGGACATCAGTTAACAACACTGCCATGTTCTAAAACACTCAAAAGTATATAATGATATGATGTCAAATAAAAGACTTCATGAAGAAATGCTATTTCGGTAAAAGCGTACCATCCCCACAATTATTCATCCATGGAAGTTTGAAACTGACAAAACCTGCATCCCCAAGCTTTATGTCATACATATCAACAAGTTCTTCATTGTCAACCCAAAATTCCTAACAGACACCGGTAACAGTTTTCAAATCAATGCTTAGATGCATTTCTGACATTTATGGTTGCACTAATAAACTTTTTTAAGCGAAGTTTTTATAATTAAACTCCTAACTAAAATACAGAAAGACTATATAAAAGCCCCTATTCGCTAATCAACCCAAAGGACTATACGCCCGTACATGAAGGGTATACACCCATATAAAAGAGGTATATGAAAGGGGGCTATATGCATGAATGCAAGATGAATTGACTTATGTAATAACATGAAGGGTGTGCATTTCAAAAAAAACCCTTTCGGGTGTTCGTTTAGAAAACTTGAATAGTTGTATGGTGACTAGCGAAGCGCACATATTTATTTACAGTGAACTTCGCACTCACATGGTTTTAATATTTATAAAAATGGTTTATACCTTAACATTAAAACACACACAACAAAGGACAAGTGTATCCCGTCATATATGTAGCAAAGTATTGGTAAGAGCCAGATATCGATCCATGGAACACGGGCGTTATTAAGTACTAAATCTTTGTCATTAGATTACCAGATAAAAGGATAAGTGAATGGTTGTTTATCTAAAATTACATCTAAAACATAATAGACTCCAAATATGAAAAATAAATATTATCTTGTTTCACAAACAACCTAAACATGTTATCTTGATATGTCACAAAATCACTTAATCAATTTTCCAATTGCAAGACAGTTAGTCATCCGCTAGGAGTTTTCTAACATGATGATTCTTCGGAAAGTTAACACGATAAACACACGTTAACCACCTAAACTCATTCTTTAGTGAGTTATTGATATGTATTCATGTCACAGACCGAATTATCAGAGCTGGCGTGACTGGACTAGTATCTTCATTGCACAGCGGAAGCAATTAAGCTAAGACTTCTAGAAATTAAACGCCCGCTAAGTACTCGAATCCCCAATGGTTCTCCTATTCCAACCGTGCCATAATTTGAAAAGTAACCTGAGAAAGAAACATGCGAAAAATCAACATAAAGTTGAGCGAATTCATAGTTTGTATGTAAAAAATTTGAAATAAATCTTTTTGAATAACCGGCTTGTGAAATATTATTGAGAAAATGAATTTAGAAATCATTTTCTTGTCAAGTTATATGGAAACTTTGTATTTGTAACGCATTATGTTCGTAGAACCATGTATTTGTAAACTCTTGTATTCATAAAGTTCGTATAACCATCATTGCCCACCCTGACTTTGACTTCATGCCCGCATAATCCTATGCTTTGAATTGGTATAAAACATGGTATGTAATTTGTAAAACCCCGGTATGAAAGCAACAAGGAAAAAGAGATCACCAATGGTTTGTAAGGCCAATGGTACTGTGACATCTGTGCTTGTAATCATTGTAAACAGTTCAGTTATCAATGAAATAAAGTTATTTGATCCCAATATTTGTTTGTTTATGTTTGATATTTTTCATGTTTTGACTTTTATTCAATTTCAAACTCTATATCGCTTTCTGGAGAGTTATACGCAAACTGGTGCGTAAACGTAATCAGTTTAACGCAACAAATACTCCAGAACATCAACATATGCTTAACATACCTTAAATAACCTTTACATAACTTAGAAATAAGTTTTGAAGGCTTTGGTATGGCAAAATCAAGTCTATTCGCTTACAGGGACTAAATTCGACAAACTGCGAAAGTATGCCGATTTGAACTGTAACGGACATTCCGGAACTTGATCATAAGTTAAACACACCCTAAATATCCTTTACATAGCTTAGAAATATGCTTTGAGGGGTTCGGTGTGCTAAAATAAACTTTTTGGTCATTCAGGGACTAAAAGCGTCAAAAAGTGCATAAGTTTGCATTTTCACGCATAACTTACGTTCAGAATATATCCGGACATCCAAAAATTTATGTAATTGTTAAAATATTATGTTTTAATGATTGGCTTGTCAAAAATCCATTCGTCGCGCAATTTGGATCGTTTTTCGCGCTTGTGCGCATTTCGTCGTAATTAAGCGAATACCGCGATCGTACGACCAAACGAACTGACATCCGGCACATTTTTGAGCATGCTTCATGTTCCCTATGCTTTAACATCCTTAGGGAGCTTAAAAATGGGTTTGACGGATGTTAGAAGTGCCAAAACACGACCATACGCGCACAGGGACTAAAACTGCCAACTTTGAAAGTTGCTGGTCTGCAGACCAGCATACGGTCCGTAAGGGGAGGACCATACGGTCCGTAAAGCATCCCTAGATCAGCAGAATGTTGTTTCCAGCTTGATCCCACCTTTGCACATGGTTTTGAGCATTTCTATGGGCTCCCTTGGTTTTGTAAATCTGTGGGCACGAGGTGTATGGCTGAGATTGAAGCTCGGTTTTCAAGAAACGATCCTAATGGTTCTACGAAAACTATAAATACCCCTCCATAGTTCACTTGCAACCCACAATTTGAATCTGATTTATGCTCTCTAAGTGGAAGTATATGCTCCATACCTGAGAGAAAATCGGATCAAATCTTGCGGGGACCCTTTGTAAGTGTTCCTTCGTTCTTTTTATGCGTTTTTAGCTTGAAAGTCAAACTGCGTTTGACTTTCTGCATTGACCAGTTTATGGTCAATGCGAAGTTCGTTTGAACTTCATAACGTGAGCGTAATCACGATGGTTATAGTCCCTAGTGACTATACCTACTGATTACCACGTTATCTAGGCTCAGTGACGAGTCGTAGTTTCGGCCAAAATGCGTATTTGTGCGTATTTTGTAACCAAACTACTACTGGGTATCAAAAATGTTTGTTTTGATACCAAAACCTGTTTTCTAACTTAACTAAACATGTTTTAGCATGTTTAGCTATTTGTGCTTGTCTAAGGTCGTAAAGGTAAGTGATCTAATCAATCGCTTATATTTTCGAACCCGACCCATTTGGTCGATCATTAGGATCCGACCAAACACATTAAGTGACCATAGTTGTATAGGGAATAACCTTTCGAGGTTATACCTTATGGTCACGTCGTTTAAGTAGTTGTATGATAGGTAGTATATATGCCTTAGGTAAATTACCAAAATGCCCTTTTTACGCCAAATTTCATTTTAAGCCTATGTAACATAACTTTTGACATCTAAACTGATTTAACAACAATATTAGACATATTAAGGCATATATTACTTGTCATAGGACTAGTTAAGCGGTCCAAACGCATTTTACGCGAACGACGCGTTAAAGTAGCATAAGCTACCTAAACGGGTCGTAACGGGTCAAAAGCACTTAGGATAAGTTTCGTTTTAGTATGTAGGCTTTGTTAAACCATATTGCATGAGTTCCTACACTCATTTGGTTTACGAACCCTAATACTACCCGATCCCCCGAATAGGTCCGTGTATTAATGTAGTTACCTATATTAGGTACCGTTTCATTCCGTGATCTTCTAGCTTTGCTTGGTGGATATCAAAAGTCTATTGAGCAATCTCAAGTGAGTACATAGACCCCTCTTTTACTGTTTTCCAAACATTTTGGGGTGAAACACATGTGCCTACTTGTTACTTTCGTGCTTTCCATGTTTTCATATCATATACTTGTTATGTTCATTAGTACATTATTAGTACATGATTTCATTTTATTTTGCTATGTATGTTTACTTAGCATATTTAGCACATTGTTTTACATTACATCTTCTTTTGCTATGTATGTTTACTTGACATGATAGCACATTGATTTACATGACTTTTTCTGCTTTAAATGTTAACTTAGCATATTTAGCACATTGATTTACATGACTTTTCTGCTTTGTATGTTAACTAAGCATACTTAGTACATTACTTTCATTACATGTTTGTTTTTGGTATGACATTTGGTTTGTACAACGGGACTAAATTACATTCATTAACATTAGCTACGCCGCTCGGTAGTAAGTAATGGTACCATAGGACTTGACAAATCCCGTTCCTAACATCCTAGGTTTGTTTGGGTGCAAGGAATGTCTGAATCCGAAAACATTTTACTTTGATAATCTTTACTATAAGGTTATCCTGCTGTCTCAAGGCTTGAATGTATGCGTTAACTTACCGCATAAGTGTTTGTATCAGTAAAACATGCATTTATTTTACAAAACATAACTCTTGATATATTCAAAATACTTTGTTTTGTACATTTTTACTTGTGGTTTAAGTAGTCTTATTTTACTTACCATACATAACTTTTGTTTACACATTACATGATTATTATTTAACTTGGGTTATACTATGACATTTGACTATTGGATTAAACATGGATATTTTACATTGTTGGTTGGTTTGAGTGACTTAAATAACGAGGCGTGTGTAATATGATACAAGCATGGTGGATACGCCGCTGGTATATCCTATATATAAGTGCTTGTATGATATTATATATCGTAGCGTTATTTAAACCATTTCAGTTTATACATATTACATTTACAACACATTTTCACTTAAACATTGTTTTACAAATAAATTGGTTTATACAAACTCTTTTTACTTGGTTATTCTTTTAACCATACAATATTCTTTTATATATACATATCATCTAATTTTGCTAACGTTTTTCAAATGATTTACAAAAGAAAACATTTAACTAGATTCATGACTTGTTTTTATTAAACATTTCTTTAAACTCAAGTCATGAATCCTATTTTCACAAAACCTATGTATCTCACAGGCATTTTTATGCTGACGTACCTATTTTCACATGTGTTTTCAGGAGCTGTTGCTTAGGATGATGATCGTGACACTAGGGCGGACCTGTGCCTTAGAGACTTAAAATAAAGATAGACTTAGTTTAATTATGTTGTGTACTCTTTGGTTCTTGTTTTGAAACAATGTATTCCACCTTTGGTTGTCGTATAAAATGAAATTTTAATTACCATGGTTGTGGAACAATAATTATGTTACAACACTCCCCGACGTTTCCGCCACGATTTGATGTTTTACGTGGTCGGGGTGTGACAGAAGAGTTGGTATCAGAGCCTATGGTTATAGGGAATTAGGTTATTAGTAATGCTTTGACCTAGACTATAACCTTTCTAGGACCCCAACACAAGTTGTATTGTGTTTAGATTTTAAAACATGCACTTCACCTATCCTTAGGTGATCACCAAAACAAGAACCCAATTTTTCCGAAACGCTTTTTGAAAAATCAATCATCTGTTTTTAAATAATTTTGTTGTAAGGTTTTGAACCCTTCAATTTTTCTGAATTATTTTGAAAATTTATCATTTGTTTTTGAATGATTTCTTTTGGCCTTGTGCCTTCCAAGTTTTCAAAATCTCGTCAAAGTTTTGGGTTCTAAATAGTGTGAACACGTGCAAACTGGAAGAGTGAATACCTGTACCCTGGGTTTTCTGTCTAAGGCTAGAGTGTTCGTACAAATCCACATAATCGGACCAGTCATTCTTACCTGGGAACTCTTGGGGTGAGTGTTCACTTATAGGCGAACATGTCTCCGCGAAGCATTATTTTTGACCCATTTACTTTGATTAGTCACTGTGAGTTATTTGTTTGCTTTGTGATACGGACAAATGACCACCATCTTTGCTTTCGTCGATTTTTGTTTCACCTCATTCTTTTCACCTAATCACCTCACTCGTTCCTTTCATGTTTCCTCTTTTAGAATGCCTCCTCGACGCGAAAATACGCTACCAAATGCCGAACTGGCAGAAGTCATCGCGCAACAAATGGCTGCTGCGTTCCCAAATCTTATTGCTCAATGGAACCAAGCCAACAACAACAATAAAGCTCCATGCAATTTCAAGAGTTTTAACTCGGCTAAACCACTCAAGTTCAGTGGTTCTGAAGGGGCAACTGGGTTCCTTCAATGGTTCGAGAGCATTGAGAATACTTTCCGTCACGTTCAGTGTCCTGATAATCGCAAAGTCGAGTTTGCTTCCAGTGTGTTTCAGAAGAGGGCTCTCACATGGTGGAACGGGGTTATGAGAGACCGTGGTGCTGAGGTTACTTTAGCACAAACATGGGCTGAACTTAGGACTCTTATAATGAGGGAGTTTTGTCCTCGTCATGAGCTACGAGCTCTAGAAAGGGAGTTTGATGATCTGAAACAGGATAGTGGCGAGCACCGGGCGTATACTGATAGGTATGAGGAGCTGAGTCTGTTATGCCCAACAATGGTTACCCCACTCGAGAAGGCTATCGAGAGGTATATCGATGGCCTACCTGACTCTATACAAGACATCGTTACTGGTAGCAACCCTACCACAGTTCGACAGGCAATCGAGCTATCTGCGACATTGACTGAGTCGCAGGTTCGGAAAGGTAAGGTGCATAGAAAAGGTGACAAGGGTAAGAAACAGTCGTCTGACAAAGAGGATAGCAAGAAAGGTAAAAACAAGAAGGGTAAGGATTCTGGTTCCTCGAAGAGTTCAAGGAAGCGTAAGGCTTCCCAAAATTTCGCCGTTACTGCACAAGCTGCACCAAATTAGCCTGCGCAACCACTTGCCAAGAAACCTTATCTTGGTAATGCACCTTTGTGCAACAGATGTAACGGTCATCATCAACCACACCTCCAGTGCCGTCATTGCACCAACTGTGGAAGATCTGGTCATCTTGCTGACACATGTCGCATTCCAGCCAATCAGAATCGGGCAGTTCAGAATCCGGCTCAACAAGTTGCTCAGCCTCTTGCTCAGCAACAAGGTCAAGCTGCACGACCTCACTACCCACCAGGTTCTTGTTATAACTATGGGGATCTGACCCACTACCGTAATCAATGTCCAAGATTGGTGAATGCGAATCCAGCTCAGGCTCAGGCTCGAGGTCGAGTCTTCAACATGAATGCACAAGAGGCACAAGTAGACAATGAAGTGGTTAACGATACGTTCTTTGTTAATAATCAACCCACATCTGTTCTTTTTTATTCTGGGGCCGATAAGAGTTTTGTTTCATTATCTTTTGAGCCATTGCTTCGCATGTCTAGAAGAAACCAGGTAAGCCTTTGACAGTAGAAGTTGCTAGTGGTGAACCCGTTGTTCTTGATTCTGTTCTTCGCAACTGCCAATTGAACCTTAATAACCATCTTTTTCCCATTGACCTCACACCAATGCAACTTGGGAGTTTCGACATTATTGTGGGTATGGATTGGTTAGCCAAGCATCACGCAGAGGTAGTTTGTTTCGAGAAGATTTTTCGTGTTCCACTCTCAACAGGTGAAATCCTACAGGTTCGTGGTGTGAAGCCTGCTAGTAGTCTCAAGCTCATGTCTTGTTTTCAAGCTCGGAAGTATCTGCGAAAGAACTATCTGGACTTCTTGGCACATGTTGTAGCAGATAAAGGCAAAGGTAAGTCTATTCAAGATATCCCTGTCGTTCAGGATTATCCGGAGCTATTTCCCGAGGAGTTACCTGGATTACCCCCAGCACGCCAAGTCGAGTTCCGTATTGATCTCGTACCTGGTGCAAATCCTATTGCCAGATCTCCATATCGTCTTGCGCCGTCTGAGATGCAAGAGTTGTCTAAGCAGCTTCAGGAGCTTTCAGATAAAGGTTTTATTCGTCCTAGTTTTTCACGTTGGGGTGCTCCCGTTCTTTTTGTCAAGAAAAAGGATGGAACTTTCAGAATGTGCATCGATTACCGTGAGCTTAACAAGCTTACCATCAAGAATCGATATCCCCTACCTCGCATTGATGATCTATTTGACCAGTTACAGGGCGCTTCTTACTTTTCAAAGATTGATCTACGTTCTGGGTATCATCAACTTCGTGTGCATGGAGAAGATATTCCCAAGTCAGCGTTCCGCACTCGTTATGGGCATTATGAGTTCACAGTTATGCCATTCGATTTGACTAATGCTCCTGTTGTTTTCATGGACTTGATGAATAGGGTTTGCAAGCCTTATTTAGATAAGTTCATCATCGTTTTTATTGATGACATTTTGATATACTCTAAGACGCAAGCTGATCATGAGCAACATCTTCGTTTTACTCTGGAACTCCTAAAGAAAGAGCAACTTTTCGCCAAATTCTCCAAGTGCGAATTTTGGCTCAAAGAAGTTCAATTTTTGGGTCATATCGTTAACGAACAAGGTATTCATGTAGATCCCTCCAAGATCAGTGCGATTAAGGATTGGGATACGCCTACTACTCCTACCGAAGTTCGTTCTTTTCTTGGTCTCGCGGGTTATTACCACCGCTTCATCGAAAACTTCTCAAAGATTGCAGTTCCTCTAACTGCTCTAACTCAGAAGAACAAACCCTTTGAATGGGGTTCTAAACAAGAAGAAGCATTTCAGACCTTGAAACAGAAGCTTTGTGATGCGCCTATCCTATCTTTGCCTGAAGGCAATGATGATTTTGTTGTGTACTGCGATGCATCCAATCTGGGACTTGGCTGTGTTCTGATGCAAAGGAACAAAGTCATAGCATATGCATCGAGGCAGTTGAAGGTACATGAGAAAAACTACACCACTCATGATCTTGAGTTAGGTGCAGTTGTGTTCGCTCTTAAGATCTGGAGACACTATTTGTATGGTACAAAATGTGTGGTTTTCACTGACCACAAAAGTCTTCAGCATATCTTTAATTAGAAAGAACTCAACATGAGGCAACGACGTTGGGTTGAACTTCTAAACGACTATGACTGTGAAATTCGCTACCATCCTGGTAAGGCGAATGTCGTGGCTGACGCTTTGAGACGTAAAGAATGTGTCAAGCTTCATTGTGTTCGTGTTTAATCTGATATTCAAGCTCGATCCGATATTCAAGCCCGCATCTCTCAGGCTCAACATGCTTGTGTTTCACAAGACTTGATGGGTAAGGAATTACCCTATCACATTAAGCCTGATCTTGAACTGAAGGACGATGGAACATATTACTTCATGGACCGTTTGTGGGTCCCAAGCCTAGATGACCTCCGCACTTTGCTTATGGATGAAGCTCATAAGTCTCGTTATTCTATTCATCCTGGCTCAGATAAGATGTATAAGGATCTTCGTACTCAGTATTGGTGGCCTGGTATGAAGAAAGATATTGCCTTGTATGTTTCAAAATGCCTTACTTGTCTTAAAGTCAAGGCTGAACACCAACATCCTTCTGGTCTTTTGGAGCAACAAGAGATTCTAGTTTGGAAATGGGAAAACATTGCTATGGATCTCATTACTAAACTTCCGCGCACTAAGAAAGGTCATGATGCCATCTGGGTAGTTGTTGATCATCTCACTAAATCAGCGCATTTCTTGCCGATCCGTGAGGATCTATCTGCTGACAAGCTTGCTAAAATCTATGTGGATGAAATCGTATCTCGACATGGTGTTCCTTTGAACATTATTTCTGATAGAGATGCTCGCTTCTTTTCTCGTTTTTGGAGAACCATGCAATCTGCTATGGGGACCCAACTTAATCTGAGCACTGCTTATCATCCGCAATCTGATGGCCAAACTGAAAGAACAATATAGACTTTGGAGGATATGCTTAGAGCTTGTGTGATCGATTTTGGTGGTAGTTGGGATTCACATCTTCCATTGATTGAATTCTCCTACAACAACAGTTATCACTCCAACATCAACATGGCTCCTTTCGAGGCTCTCTATGGTCGAAAATGTCATTCACCAGTCTGCTGGAATGAGATAGGTGAGGCTCAACTTACTGGACCTGACCTCGTTCTAGAGACAACTGATAAGGTTAAGAAAGTTCGTGATAACCTCCAGACAGCTCGAAGCCGTCAAAAGAGTTACGCGGACCTACGACGCAAGCCCTTGGAATTTCAAGTCGGTGATCATGTATTACTTAAGGTCTCACCTTGGAAAGGTGTGATCAGATTTGGAAAGACAAGAAAACTTGCACCTAGATATGTTGGACCATTCAAGATCGTCGAAAGAATCGGTAAGGTAGCCTACAGACTTGAGTTACCCCCTGAACTTGGTAATGTTCATCCAACCTTCCACGTATCCAATCTAAAGAAGTGTCTAGCTGATGAGAACCTCCACATACCGCTTGACGAAATTCGTGTTGATAAAACACTACATTTTGTTGAGAGACCTATGGAAATTATGGATCGTATAGTCAAATGGCTTAAATGCAAGCACATTCCTTTGGTCAAATTTCGCTGGGAATCTAAACGTGGACCTGAGTTTACTTGGGAACGTGAAGATCAAATGAAAGCGAAGTATCCGCATCTATTCTCATGAGTTTCCTCTAAATAAATTTCGGGATGAAATTTCCACAAGTAGGGGAGACTGTGACATATGTGCTTGTAATCATTGTAAACAATTCAGTTATCAATGAAATAAAGTTATTTTATCCCAATATTTGTTTGTTTATGTTTGATATTTTTCATGTTTTGACTTTTATTCAATTTCAAACTCTATATCGCTTTCTGGAGAGTTATACGCAAACTGGTGCGTAAACGTAATCAGTTTAACGCAAAAAATATCCGAAACATCAACATATGCTTAACATACCTTAAATAACCTTTACATAACTTAGAAATAAGTTTTGAAGGCTTGGTATGGCAAAATCAAGTCTATTCGCTTACAGGGACTAAATTCGACAAACTGTGAAAGTATGCCAATTTGAACTGTAACGGACATTCCGGAACTTGATCATAAGTTAAACACACCCTAAATATCCTTTACATAGCTTAGAAATAGGCTTTGAGGGGTTCGGTGTGCTAAAATAAACTTTTTGGTCATTCAGGGACTAAAAGCGTCAAAAAGTGCATAAGTTTGCATTTTCACGCATAACTTACGTTCTGAATATATTCGGACATCCAAAAATTTATGTAATCATTAAAATATTATGTTTTAGTGATTGGCTTGTCAAAAATCAATTCGTCGCGCAATTTGGATCGTTTTTCACGCTTGTGCGCATTTCGTCGTAATTAAGCGAATACCGCGATCGTACGACCACACGAACTGACATCCGGCACATTTTTGAGCATGCTTCATGTTCCCTATTCTTTAACATCCTTAGGGAGCTTAAAAATGGGTTTGACAGATGTTAGAAGTGCCAAAACACGACCATACGCGCACAGGGACTAAAACTGCCAACTTTGAAAGTTGCTGGTCTGCAGACCATCATACGGTCCGTAAGGGGAGGACCATATGGTCCGTAAAGCATCCCAAAATCAGCAGAATGTTGTTTCCAGCTATTTCCAGCTTGATCCCACCTTTGCACATGGTTTTGAGCATTTCTATAGGCTCCCTTGGTTTTGTAAATCTGTGGGCACGAGGTGTATGGCTGAGATTGAAGCTCGGTTTTCAAGAAACGACCCTAACGGTTCTACGAAAACTATAAATACCCCTCCATAGTTCACTTGCAACCCACAATTTGAATCTGATTTATGCTCTCTAAGTGGAAGTATATGCTTCCTACCTGAGAGAAAATCAGATCAAATCTTGCAGGGACCCTTTGTAAGTGTTCCTTCGTTCTTTTTATGCGTTTTTAGCTTGAAAGTCAAACTGCGTTTGACTTTCTGCATTGACCAGTTTATGGTCAATGCGAAGTTCGTTTGAACTAACGTGAGCGTAATCACGATGGTTATAGTCCCTAGTGACTATACCTACTGATTACCACGTTATCTAGGCTCAGTGACGAGTCGTAGTTCTTTTGCTATGTATGTTTACTTGACATGATAGCACATTGATTTACATGACTTTTTCTGCTTTATATGTTAACTTAGCATATTTAGCACATTGATTTACATGACTTTTCTGCTTTGTATGTTAACTTAGCATACTTAGTACATTACTTTCATTACATGTTTGTTTTTGGTATGACATTTGGTTTGTACAACGGGACTAAATTACATTCATTAACATTAGCTACGCCGCTCGGTAGTAAGTAATGGTACCATAGGACTTGACAAATCCTGTTCCTAGCATCCTAGGTTTGTTTGGGTGTAAGGAATGACTGAATCCGAAAACATTTTACTTTGATAATCTTTACTCTAAGGTTATCCTGCTGTCTCAAGGCTTGAATGTATGCGTTAACTTACCGCATAAGTGTTTGTATCAGTAAAACATGCATTTATTTTACAAAACATAACTCTTGATATATTCAAATACTTTGTTTTGTACATTTTTACTTGTGGTTTAAGTAGTCTTATTTTACTTACCATACATAACTTTTGTTTACACATTACGTGATTATTATTTAACTTGGGTTATACTATGACATTTGACTATTGGATTAAACATGGATATTTTACATTGTTGGTTGGTTTGAGTGACTTAAATAACGAGGCGTGTGTAATATGATACAAGCATGGTGGATACGCCGCTGGTACTTCCTATATATAAGTGCTTGTATGATATTATATATCGTAGCGTTATTTAAACCATTTCAGTTTAGACATATTACATTTACAACACATTTTCACTTAAACATTGTTTTACAAATAAATTGGTTTATACAAACTCTTTTTACTTGGTTATTCTTTTAACCATACAATATTCTTTTATATATACATATCATCTAATTTTGCTAACGTTTTTCAAATGATTTACAAAAGAAAACATTTAACTAGATTCATGACTTATTTTTATTAAACATTTCTTTAAACTCAAGTCATGAATCCTATTTTCACAAAACCTATGTATCTCACAGGCATTTTTATGCTGACGTACCTATTTTCACATGTGTTTTCAGGAGCTGTTTCTTAGGATGATGATCGTGACACTAGGGCGGACCTGTGCCTTAGAGACTTAAAATAAAGATAGACTTAGTTTAATTATGTTGTGTACTCTTTGGTTCTTGTTTTGAAACAATGTATTCCACCTTTGGTTGTTGAATAAAATGAAATTTTAATTACCATGGTTGTGGAACAATAATTATGCTACAACACTCCCCGACGTTTCCGCCACGATTTGATGTTTTACGTGGTCGGGGTGTGACAGAAGAGTTGGTATCAGAGCCAATGGTTATAGGGAATTAGGTTATTAGTAATGTTTTGACCTAGACTATAACCTTTCTAGGACCCCAACACAAGTTGTCTTGTGTTTAGATTTTAAAACATGCACTTCACCTATCCTTAGGTGATCACCAAAACAAGAACCCAATTTTTCCGAAACGCTTTTTGAAAAATCAATCATCTGTTTTTAAATAATTTATTGTAAGGTTTTGAACCCTTCAATTTTTCAGAATTATTTTGAAAATTTATCATTTGTTTTTGAATGATTTCTTTTGGCCTTGTGCCTTCCAAGTTTTCAAAATCTCGTCAAAGTTTTGGGTTCTAAATAGTGTGAACACGTGCAAACTGGAAGAGTGAATACCTATACCCTGGGTTTTCTGTCTAAGGCTAGAGTGTTCGTACAAATCCACATAATCGGACCAGTCATTCTTACCTGGGAACTCTTGGGGTGAGTGTTCACTTATAGGCGAACATGTCTCCGCGAAGCATTATTTTTGACCCATTTACTTTGATTAGTCACTGTGAGTCATTTGTTTGCTTTGTGATACGGACAAATGACCACCATCTTTGCTTTCGTCGATTTTTGTTTCACCTCATTCTTTTCACCTAATCATCTCACTCGTTCCTTTCATGTTTCCTTTTTTAGAATGCCTCCTCGACGCGAAAATCCGCTACCAAATGCCGAACTGGCAGAAATCATCGCGCAGCAAATGGCTGCTGCGTTCCCAAATCTTATTGCTCAATGGAACCAAGCCAACAACAACAATAATGCTCCATGCAATTTCAAGAGTTTTAACTCGGCTAAACCACTCAAGTTCAGTGGTTCTGAAGGGGCAACTGGGCTCCTTCAATGGTTCGAGAGCATTGAGAATACTTTCCGTCACGTTCAGTGTCCTGATAATCGCAAAGTCGAGTTTGCTTCCAGTGTGTTTCAGAAGAGGGCTCTCACATGGTGGAACGGGGTTATGAGAGACCGTGGTGCTGAGGTTGCTTTAGCACAAACATGGGCTGAACTTAGGACTCTTATGATGAGGGAGTTTTGTCCTCGTCATGACAGGAACTTCACCGGAGTTGCGCGTAAGCCCAAGCGGCTCAGAATCTTTGAAAATGGGCACCACCATTTCGACGGGAAGGCTCGGTTTAGTGGGGGTAGGGTATTGGCTCGAAAAAGTTCGTCGAAAAAGCCACCGCCGCCGCCGTTCCGCCGGTCGCCGACATCGTCGCCCGTCGCCGGTCGCCGGTTTCCTCCGCCGGGTCTGATCTGCAGAGAGAGAGTAGAGAGCATGTGTGTTTGTGTTGTTTGTTCCAAATGAGAGAAAATAAGGGGTAAACCCCCTTATATACTAAGGGTTGGTATGATGGGCTTTGGGCTTGGGCCCAAGGCACACAAGCCCAGTCCCCGCGTTTCGAGTGGCCAGATCGTCTCTACGAGACCCGTTTTCGCTCCCGCCGTCGTAAAACGTAGTAATTCGTTATTTTAGGGTCGAAATATGTAAAAATAGTGTCGATAATCGTTAATAGTCGCGTACGTTCGCCGGTTTCGTCCAAATCGCATAAATGCCTCGTTTGCCGTTTCTGGTCCGTTTTTTGTTTCGGTTTCAACTAAGATTGTTAAAATTTAATTGCGAAACAAAATATATCGAAAAATCTTAAGTTTTGAAGGTAACACGCGTGTCCGATGCTTCCGTTTCGTTACTGGTGTGTGTCATGCAGTCGATTTTCTAGTTCATGTTTGCGTTTTGCACTGTACGGAAGCGAAATAAATTCGCAACATTAATTTCATAAATATAAAATATTCGTAGAAAATACGTATTTGTCGGCTTTGTCAGTATTTTGTACGGTTTTGTTTCATTGTCGTTTGACGTTCCGCAGATTCCATGCGAATCTTCATACGCGTACTGTAAAGTCGGATAAACGTTCCCGGGCACTCCAAAGGCCTAATTAAGTTAATTTGCGCTGTAAACACTATTTATTATCGTTAATCACCTGTTAATCACGTAATTAAGAGCTGTAAATCACCGGTTGTCACATTCTCCCCCTGTTATAGAAATTTCGTCCTCGAAATTTAGACTACGTTAACTCCTTAGAGTTACGTTATGTGTAGGTAATTACGAATAGTATCAAAGTGTATGACCATAAAATCGGATCAAGACTTATTCAAATCATGTGAATTCAAGGACATTCCTCCACAATAGGAATCCCAATGGTTTAAAGGAATTGTGCTTCAGAAATTAACGTCAAAGGGAACAAGACGTATAGGTATAGTCACTACTGTGGCTGAGTTAACAGGGATCCAACAATGAACAGGAACTTCGACCAATCGAATTCCATATGAACATTTACAACATGTAAATGAGTTCTATAAGCAACAACATCCACTGGATGAACTTAGAATCAACAATCTCAAATGTACTAGTTTGCATGAAACGCTCGATCATGATCAGCACAAGCTGCAAGTTATACTGACTCCATAAGGTGTCGCAATGAATGAAACAATTCAATAATAGGGGTGATTGAACAAGTATCACCTGTGTTTTGCATGAAATGTTCAATCATGATTAGCCCAAGCTACAAGTTTGTACTGACACCACAAGGTGTCGTAGTGATTTAAATAATTCAATAATAGCGGTGATCAAACAAATTCACCGTGTTGGAAGTCAATTGAAAGCGCAATGAAGTAAATATGAAAATTTGTTTCTAACAACATCATAGGATTTTCAATTCAAATTTGAACATTAAAGAAATAATGTTTTCGATCGAAGACGAAGAAGCAATGAATATCGCAAAACATTCAATCGATGTTGAAAGGACCGTTAGGAGGTACACCGGAATATGAAATGAATTTTGTGTACCCTTGTCTTATCACACGATTGTCTTAAGACTGTTGTAATGTGATAAATCAAAGCGGATTTAATCTAAATCAATAAATAAATAATTAAATCCGTGCATAAGATATGTAAACGAGTTTAGCGCAAGCTTCAAATAAGTGAAAATACCACCACAAGGTGTCGAAATCAACAAACAATTTAATGGGGTCGAATGCCAAACAAGTTTACTTCGACCCGGAACAAATGAAACACTTGTTAAAACGAATTTTGAATATGATGCTCCCAATACATCATATGATGCTCTGAAGTGAATATGTGTAATGGACAAGTTCAAACAATTGAACTTGGTTTTAGCGCAATCCGACAATAAATATATGTATCGACAAGAAAACTTTCGGCATGGTCACAACGAAAAACCACGTATGTAACTTGAAAAGAAAAGAAATTACAAGAAAATGTGTTGACTTAATAACAAAGGAGCCAACAATTACAATAACGCGGGTCATTCGAATCACAAATCAATGATTAAGTTTAGCGAAATAATATTTGAACATTGATGAAACGCTTATTCGAAACGAAACCACATGTATAACAAAAGATGCATGCGTAACATATGAATTTTCGAGAAATGAAGCAAACGAGTATTCGCTATAATGAAAAAAATGATCGTGATACGATGACCATTAAGAGGAGTAGAGATACGAAAATCTACTCAGTAAATGCGAAAGTCGAAATTTCAATAAAAGAAATTTGAGGACTTTACCTGGGGTTTCGTGTGACGACCAATTGTTAGGTGACATTACCATGGAATGTCGAACATAGCGTATTTGTCGTTATGAGTTAGGGGGAATGCGGAGACATACGTCTTCTCCTTGGCGTGTTTCGTGTCGTTTGCAGGACCGCGTGCCAAACTGCCGCTTCCTGATCGATAGTTTTCACGCTGACAGGATTAGTATCGTCGCTAAAATGCTCCATCTTGTCTTCCCAAAGACCGTGCCCCGTAAATCGTATGTGACGTACTTCAACCTCCGTTGATGTATAGCTTAAGTTTCACGTATACCTGTGCACTAGCTTTTCGTTCCGCGTAGAATGCGATGTACTCCGACATCCGTTGACGTAAAATTTGAGTTCCATGTATTCTCGTGCACTAGCGTTTCGTTCCGCGTAGAATGCGATGTACTCCGACATCCATTGATGTAAAATTTGAGTTCCAAGTATTCTCGTGCACTAGTGTTTCGTTATGCGTAGGCTGCCTGCTTGGGAAGTTAGAATAGCATAGACAATATGAACAATAGTGTCACACCCCTTTCTAAGGCGGAAGCACGAGGTGTGATCATGAAAGGTTTTCATTGCATACGATTGGTAAACATACTACATGCTCATAAAAACAACTCCAAATGCCAAACATTACATAACTGAAATCATAGCTTAAGTGTTTACATCACAAGACATCATTTTGTTTGATAGATTACAACTTTATTCAAAGATCAACATAAACAACATCCAAGAGCAAGAGTATGACCGCGCGCACATCCACTTTAGTTACCCGAAATACATGTGAGTTTTTGGAAAAACGTCAACATAATGTTGGTGTGAATTCATGCAATTTTTGTATTGAACGTTTGTACACTTTGTATGAAAACATGGTATGTAATTTGTATAACTCAAGTGTATGTATCAAGATTGTTAATGGGTTGCAAGGCCATTAACATGTGACACGACATAGGAAGCATCCAAACCATAGGCATTTTTCTAGTTGTCGATTCACGACTGAGACACAAAAGCACTACTCGGTACTCGTTCTCACCAAGAGTGTGGCTGCCCAAAAACCCGTTAGATCTAACCTTTTGTTCTACGGTCTAGGTATATTGTTGATTAATGGTGCTTATGGTACCCTATTCGTGACACGATTTCTCGTATCATTTCTTGTATCATTTCTCGTATTATTTCTCAATTCTTGTATCCATCATACCATTTGTAAATATTGTAACATTTGTAACATGTATTTCACCCCCGAAGTTATAAAACTGAAAACAGTTAAAAGGAAAGGGGGAGCATGAACTCACCACTTTGCGTTCCTTGCACCGTAAACTTCACCGGTTTTTGCTTATCTAGTGTCGTGACCTAAACGTGTTTTATTAACGTTAGTCACTAGACTTGTACCGCACAAGTACAAGTCACCATCTTTTATGTATGTATTCTTGTTGTTAAAAATAATTTATATTTTTAACTATGTATCTTACTTATATTATTTTCTCACAAATAAATATAAGTTTCTTGTATTTTTCACCCGAGTTATGTACTTTGTTCAAAACTTCACTTCATGTTCATAACTTGTCCAAGTTATCTAATCTATCAAGTAATATATTTTCATAAATATATATTCTTGTATTTGTCTAAGCGTGTTGTATGTGTATTTTGTACTTTCACTCCTTAGGAGTATTTAGTGTGTTTTCAAGTCTTAACACACTATTACATATAATACATACTATATACGCTTAGCACAAAATTTGGTAATCAATAAATATATATATATTTTCCTCAAAAATATATATACTTAATATCAATTTTTATCTTGAAGAAATCATCATTTCTTAACTTAAAGTTTACATAAAGGTTAGGGAAACCTTGGTAAATATTTTTAGGGGATAAGTTTCACCAAAACTTATATTTTTCTAAGTGTCAAAATTTATAGATATTTTGACATGGTTTCCCCTAAAAATGGAGGTTTCCCATGTTTTTAAAACATGTGTTTATTTTCCTTTAAAATCATCACAATAATCAATAATCAATACTACACTTCCCAAGTGTAAAAATTATACAATGTATACAACAACATGAACATGAACTTTCACAAAAACTCGTAGTAACTTGGTAACATGTTTAATAGACTTAGTTACCCCTTAAAGTGTGTTTATTTCTTAATAAACTTCCTTCTTGAAAATTTTAGATGTTTACAACTTGTAAACATATTCTACAAAAATTGTTCTTTTGAACTCTTCTTGTAAATAAGGTGTTCTTACACTTATTTTATCATCAAAACAATGTACATTTATGTAAGAATCAAGTTCTTACTAAAAATCATATTTTGAACTTGGTTTTCTTGGAAAATTATTCATAAATCTTAGATTCACAAAATTACTAGCTCACTTTATTTATTATTTTTCAAGAAATCATTTTATTTTCAAGTTCATGTTCATAAGTGAGGATGATCTTCTTGGGTTAACACATAATCATCCTCTAACTTGCTAAATCATGTGTTTAATCACAATCTAGCAAGCTCTTTATGACGATTAACATCATAATTACAAGTAAATAACAATCAAGTGCCATGCATGCTTTAATCAACATTATTTCAACAAGATTTCATCACTTTTAAGCTTCATGTTCATGATTCTTGTTTAAGTCTTTTAGTGTTCTTGTGATTCATAACAATGTACATCTTTTTAACCAACAGAATAAGAAATAAAAACTAGTAACAAGAAGCTTACAACTAGCTCAAAGCTAGGGAAGATCACTAGAGAAAAAGATGATGAAAAATGGTGGATGAAAGCTATGGATGAAGGTTCTTCAAGTTCTTCAAGCACCAAGCGCCATGAATCACCTTCTTGCACTTGAAATAAGCTTGAAAATGGATGGATGGTGGTGGCAAGGTGGTGGTGGTGGCGGCACTAAGGTGAGCCGAGAGGGAGAGAGAGAGTAAGTGAGATGGGGTGTTGAGTGTTGTGAAGTGGTGATATTTATAAGCATGCCATATCTTCCAAGATCTTTATAAATCTTATAGAATCCAAGAAAAAATCATGGAATATCTTGGCAAGATATTAGAGGATTTAGCTAGATCTTACAATATCAAGAGTGGGGCCACTAAGGTGAACGTCCACCATATGGGGGGGGGGGGGCAAAGTGTAACTTCCCATTTCTAATTTATAAACAAGTTAACTTTCATGTGTAATTTTTAGGGACTTGTTGTGTTATTATGTTATAAGAAGTGTTATGGTGTTCAGGGACCATAACTAGCTCAGAAACATTAAAACAATGCTTCTAGTAATATTTTGATGTTCCGGGTAATGTCCGGTTGTTCGGCTAGATACCGGTTCGTTAAAGTGCTAAATTACACCCAGTGCCGTTCCTACGTTTTTGGAGGCCCTAATCGAACTACGAAGTTGAGGCCCTTTTGCAAAATTATCATTTTCAGTCAAATAGATTCTAAGACAATCGGCTAAATCTAATTTGACTATAAACATGCAGTCACATATAACAAATACGTTGAGTAAACAAAATCGACAATCACAAATACAAGCTATCCAGCATAACATAAATTTCGCTAGGAAGAGTACATTATATTGTAGTAAGTAATGAGTAACCAATGGAATGTAGCCGGAGCTCCGGTGTTTGTTATATCCTTTGATGTAATCACAAATTCCAGTGACGAATCCACTCTTTTCGGATACTCATTATCTTCCGCGTTCTGTAAAAAATCATTTAACCAAATAGCACTTTTTAACATATCTAACAACCAACTGGTCATTCTTAAATTTACAGGGCTAAAAGTTTCACATTCTAACTAGATATTTTCAAATACTACAAATCACAAGCATTTTATGTTCAAAATTTCTTTCAAGATTGCAATTCTACAGCATGAACATTAACAGACAACTAATTCGTTTTAAAGAATAATCACCCTCAAATTTACTGACATATTAGTTTCATAATGTAACTAGTATTTATGTCAAATACTACAAATCACAAGAATTATAAGTTCAAATCAATTTCAAGTATTGCAAATCAGTTAGAAAACCAGAAAGCACCATAAATATTAACAACTAACAATATCAAACAAAACTATGTCACAAACAAAATTCCCAGTAGGAACAGCGTGCATAAACAAAATTCATATTAGGACAATAGAAACTCGTTTCCCAAAATACAATCAGATTCGAAAAAAAAGGTAACAATCATATCAAATAGCCGTTAACCTACCTTAATTTCGGAATTAACATGATGACTCCCCTAATTTTTCCCCAAATCATGACTTGGGAGGCCATCATTAAGCAAGCTCAGCCGTCCATGGTGTCGTTTGGATTAGTGAATGAAGAAGCAGAGCAACCCTAAATCCCTAATAAATCTCGGCGCTTGGAGTTAAAAACGTAGGAAGCATTAGCAGGCCCATATTCAATAGTTGAGTTTGAGCATTTGGGTTTGGAAGCTAATATAAGGAGGCCCAAAATCCAAAATCTTGAGGCCCTTAAAAATTGGAAGCCCTAGGCCCTTGCCTAGATTCACAAGCCCATTGGGCCGGCTCTGATTGCACCGTTTAGTGTCCTTTAAGTATCCTTTTGTAACCCTTTTAATTCCCAACACTTAGGAGGGTATTCTGGATAATAAAACATGAATTCTGCATAATATTTATGTGTTAAAAAGCTGATTATAGCTGATTTGTGTAGAATCCTGCATTTAAAGTGCGTTTTGGGTGCTTTTTAGTGCATATTCTAGCTTCCGAAAAGTCTATATGTTAACCCTAGTATATGCTCTTGGGTTTTAATGTATTATTGACATTGGACCTACACCTAGGCCCCAATTCTATTGTCTGACTGCTTTCTGCAGAATTGTTGACACAGTGTGTCTTACTGGTGAGTTTACTAGTATTTCTGACGCAACGCTATCATTAATGCATAGAGCAATATTTGTATTATAAAACATGCATGAATTCACAAGTATAGCATGTAATCAACCAATGTTGACATTGAAGCACATAATTGCAGTCATTAAATATTAATTAAATTGTACAGAAATTACCGGTTTTGTGCCAGTTGTCACAGTCTTCCCCCCGTTAAAAGAATTTCGTCCCGAAATTCAGGCTGATCTATCTCTCGTAGGAGTTTTCTTGAACAGGTGGGGGTACTTTTCTTTAAACTGGTCTTCACATTCCCACGTGTACTTGGGTCCGTGCTTAGAGTTCCAACGTACTTTGACAAGCTTGACATTGCTCCTCCTGGTCTTGTTGACTTTCCAATCTGTAACCTCAACAGGTTGTTCTGTAAATCGGAGGGTGTCATCAATATACACTTCATCCGCAGGGATGACCACTGTTTCTTGGGTTGGACTCTTCTTGAGGTTGGATACATGAAACATATCATGTACTCCATTAAGTTCTTCCGGCAATTCCAACTTGTACGCCACGGTACCAATTCTTTCCAAAATCTTGAATGGTCCGATGTATCGGGGATTCAGCTTCCCACATTTTCCAAATCTTACTACGCCCTTCCAAGGTGAGACCTTCAACAAAACTTTGTCTCCCACCTCGAACTCTAATGGTTTCCGTCTTCTATCAGCGTAGCTCTTTTGTCGATCTCGAGCCACCTTAATGCGCTCTCGGATCTGCATGATCTTGTCGGTTGTCTCTTGCACAAGTTCAGGACCAACCATGTTTATCTCCAGTGTCTGCCCAACATAAGGGCGAGCGGCACTTGCGGCCATACAGAGCTTCGAACAGAGCGGCTTTTATGCTCATATGATAACTGTTATTGTAGGAAAACTCAACTAAAGGTAGGTGAGTATCCCAACTGCCGCCTAAGTCCATAACACATGCGCGAAGCATATCTTCTAGCGTTTGTATGGTCCGTTCACTCTGACCGTCTGTTTGCGGATTGAAGGCCGTGCTTAGATCTAGTTGAGATCCAAAGGCTTCCTGAAAGGATTGCCAGATCCTTGAGACAAAATGTCCATCTCTGTCTGAAATAATTGAGATAGGCACACCATGACGTGCCACGATTTCTTTCAAGTACAACTCAGCAAGCTTTCCAGTGCTATCCTTCTCTCGGATCGGTAGGAAATGCACAGATTTCGTTAACCGGTCGACTATCACCCATATCATATCATGCCCTCTAGGGGTCCTGGGTAATTTCGTTATGAAGTCCATCGAGATTTGCTCCCACTTCCACATGGGTATCTCTGGTTGTTGCACTAGACCAGACGGTTTCTGATATTCTGCCTTAACCTTAGCACAGGTTAGACATTTTCCAACATAAATAGCAACATCGCTTTTGAGTCTAGGCCACCAATAAAATTCCTTTAAGTATTGATACATTTTGTCCGATCCTGGATGGATCGAGTATCTTGACTTGTGCGCTTCATCAAGGATGACTTCTCGAATGTTGCCATAGAGCGGAACCCAAATACACTTCTTAAAGTATAAGGTTCCCTCTTCATTTGGCACCATATATTTCAACATACCCTGGAGGTATTCAACTTTACGGTTTTCTCCCTTAAGAGCTTCTCGTTGTTCGTCACGAATGCGTGTAGTGAGGTTTGTTCGAATAGTCATTTCCAAAGCTCGAACCCTTAGGGTCTTAACCATTTCTTTTCGGCTTAATGCGTCTGCTACAACGTTTGCCTTTCCAGGATGGTACTTAATCTCACAGTCATAATCATTTAGCAGCTCGACCCATCGTCGCTGACGAATGTTTAATTCCTTCTGATCAAATATGTGTTGTAGGCTTTTGTGATATGTGAAGATTGTATATCGAGTACCATATAAATAGTGTCGCCAGATCTTCAAGGAGAATACCACCGCACCTAGTTCCAAGTCGTGCGTGGTATAATTCCTTTCATGTACCTTCAACTGTCTTGAAGTGTAAGGGATGACTTTTTGGCGTTGCATGAGCACACAGCCCAAACCTTGACGCGAAGCGTCGCAGTATACCACGAACTCTTCAGTGCCTTCGGGTAAGGATAGTATCGGTGCATCGCATAGCTTATTTTTGAGCAGTTAAAAGGCTTCTTCCTGCTTATCACCCCAGTCGTACTTATTGTCTTTCTGCGTAAGGGTAGTCATCGGTTGAGCTATTTTGGAGAAATTCTCAATAAATTGCCGGTAATAGCCCGCTAAGCCCAAAAATTGTCGAACTTCAGTCGGGGTTTTGGGAGCTTCCCAATTCTTTATTGCTTCAATCTTGGATGGGTCTACATGAATGCCCTTCTCGTTCACAACGTGACCAAGGAACTGTACTTCGTAAATCCAGAATTCGCATTTTGAAAACTTTGCATAAAGTTTCTCTTTCTTTAGTAGTTCCAGAATGGTTCTGAGATGTTGCTCGTGCTCTTCTCTCGTTCGCGAGTAAATCAGGATATCATCGATAAATACAATCACGAATTTATCGAGATATGGTTTGCATAGGCGGTTCATCAGATCCAAAAATACCACTGGCGCGTTTGTCAGTCCGAATGGCATCACAAGAAACTCGTAACGCCCATAACGCGTTCGGAATGCAGTCTTTGGTACACTTTCTTCTTGAATCCTTAACTGATGGTATCCAGATCGAAGGTCGATCTTGGAATAGTAGCTCGATCCTTGCAACTGATCGAATAAGTCATCAATCCTCGGTAGAGGGTACCGATTCTTGATTGTGAGCTTGTTCAGTTCTCTGTAATTGATACACATCCGCAGTGTTCCATCCTTCTTCTTCACGAACAATATTGGAGCTCCCCCGGGCGAGAAGCTTGGCCTTATGAATCCTTTATCCAACAACTCCTGGAGTTGTGTAGATAATTCTTGCATCTCGGATGGTGCAAGCCGATAGGGTGCCTTGGCTACAGGAGCGGCTCCTGGAACCAAGTCTATATGGAATTCAACTTGTCGTTACGGAGGTAGCCCTGGCAGATCCTCGGGAAAAACATCAGGGAATTCCTTCAGCACAGGAATGTCTTCGAGTTTCGGCTCCTCAGCCTTCTTATCTACAACGTGCTCTAGGAAAGCAACACATCCTTTCCTTAAGCACTTCTATGCCTTCATACAAATGATGATTCGCAGAGGCGCGTCTCGCTTTTCTCCATGCACGATGAGAGTTTCATCATTCGCCAAAGGGATGCGAATGATTTTCTCGTGACAAACAACTTCAACTTTGTTCTTGGACAACCAGTCCATTCCGACCACTACATCGAAGCTACCCAATTGAATAGGTAAGAGGTCGATGCTAAATTTTCGCTCACCAAGTTCTAATGTACAACCTCTAACTACTTCGCCCGATTCAACAAGTTTACCATTGGCTAGTTCTATGGAATAAGGAATATCTAATCTACTAGATTCTATTCCAAGCATACGTTTAAATTCCACAGACATGAAGCTATAGTCGGCACCAGTGTCAAATAATATGGATGCAAAGTGATCGTTAACGAGAAACGTACCGGTGACCACATTAGGGTCCTCGCGTGCGTTCTTTGCTCCAATCACGAATGCTCAAGCCTGAGCCTTGTTTCCCCTTGGGCAATCTTTTATGAAATGATCTTTGCTTCCACAACTGAAGCATCCTTGGTTTTGCCCAGCTCCATTCCCATTCTGATTACCATTGCCATTTCCATTTCCACAATTCCTATTACCAGCACCGTTGCGATTTCCATTTCTGTTCCTTCCTTTTCCCCAACAGTCTTCTGTTTGATGACCCAACCTACCACATTTGTCGCATCTTGGAATGCGACAAGCTCCTTCATGATGATACTTACATTTTTGGCATTTAGGCAGGGTGCCTTGGTATCATTTGGTTGCAGTATCATTTGCCGCTGCAAAGGTTCTCACCTCCTTAGGTGGGTTAGGGTCATGCTTCTTGTTGTTTGAACCCTTGTTGTTGCTGCGGGTTGCTTGATTCAGATTCGCATGCTTCCTTTTCTTATCACCTGACGACTCAGCATGCGTCTCGGTAATCTCAGTAAGGTTCAGTGATAGCTTCTTCATACGGACAACATCTTCAGTAAGACTGACTGCCAGAGTTACAGCCTCAGTGATCGTTTGAGGTTTGGCCGAAGTTACCATGCTGCGAAATTCTGAGGCCAATCCCCAAATGTAGCGTTCAATGCGTTTAAATTCGGGAGTCACCATGTAGGGGATCACTCTTGACAGACCGTGGAACCTTCGAGTGTAACCAGTAATGTCAGCACCTTCCATGGTCAAGTGCCAAAACTCAGTCTCCAACCTTTGGAGTTCAGCACGAGAGCAATACTTCTCTCTCATTCGTTCCTTTAGCGCATCCCATGTCATGCCGTACGCAGCATCATCACCCAGAGTCTGGACTTGCAAATTACACCAAGTCAAAGCTTCATCAACAAACAACCCTGTAGCAAAAGTAACTTGCTGATCCGCGGTACACTTGCTCATACGGATAGTGGCATCAGTCTTTTCCGTCCATCGTACAAACGCCACTGCACCTCCAGTGCCGTCGTAGTTCAGCGGTTTGCAGTCGAGAAACTGCTTGAAAGTGCAGCCCTGAGCTGCATTGCCTCCAGATGAATCTCCATTCCCATTACGTCTAGCATTGCTTGGTCCTCCACTTTTTTCAGTACGGTTTGCCTCGTACTAGGAGATAGCTGCGAAGATCCTTTCTTCCAGTAGGGCGTTCAGCTCTTCAGCAGTTCTTGGCAGTGGGGGAGGAGGAGGTTGATCATGAGCGTTCACAGCTCTTCTGGGTGCTATGTTCTGACAGAACACAACACAGTAGGGTTAGATATTTGTTTGATATCGTCATACGAGTTAGTAGCAGTACATACATACAGGCATATAACTTAAGTGACATCAAACAATCATCCAATTGTATACATCAATTCATACAGCAACAAGCATGCATAAATAGATAAATACTGTTGTATCATAAGATATTCACATTGGTGGTTCTTGTCTTTATACCTTAAATTATTACTCCAAAAGAGTATTTAATAGGCTGGGGGAGGGTGTTCACGTTTGACCTTCTCTTGTATTTGAAGGAATCTCTTATGATACGTGACAAGACTTGCTGTGGTTTCTGTGCACTGAATTCCATAATTATGTATGCATCCATAATTACGTAAGTCCTTGCATAGTCCGCACAGTTTGTTTCATCCTCGTATCACTTCCTTCAGATAGGCCACTGCTTTCAGGTAAAGTCACGAGTACCTGAGATATTCTATTTCTAGCATATGTATATATCAATTATCACACATAATTGCAAGTAATTTCTAGTCAAAGTCAAGTGCTACTCCAGTGCACCCTAGTCTCGTAGTGTCTTTACTTGACTCTTTGAAAATAGTTTCAGGTAGTGGATGTTGCGGAAAGTTTTATGCAATGAAAACTTTTTGAAAAATTGTTTTCGTGAAAGGATCCTAAAGATTGTAGACTAGACTCGAGAAGGAATCCTGGTTCACTACAATCGCAGCTCTGATACCAATCTGTCACACCCATTTCTAAGGCGGAAGCACGAGGTGTGATCATGAAAGGTTTTCATTGCATACGATTGGTAAACATACTACATGCTCATAAAAACAACTCCAAATGCCAAACATTACATAACTGAAATCATAGCTTAAGTGTTTACATCACAAGACAACATTTTGTTTGATAGATTACAACTTTATTCAAAGATCAACATAAACAACATCCAAGAGCAAGAGTATGACTGTGCGCACATCCACTTTAGTTACATGAAATACATGTGAGTTTTTGGAAAAACGTCAACATAATGTTGGTGTGAATTCATGCAATTTTTGTATTGAACGTTTGTACACTTTGTATGAAAACATGGTATGTAATTTGTATAACTCAAGTATTCCTGTATGTATCAAGATTGTTAATGGGTTGCAAGGCCATTAACGTGTGACACGACATAGGAAGCATCCGAACCATAGGCATTTTTCTAGTTGTCGATTCACGACTGAGACACAAAAGCACTACTCGGTACTCGTTCTCACCAAGAGTGTGGCTGCCCGAAAACCCGTTAGATCTAAGCTTTTGTTCTGCGGTCTAGGTATATTGTTGATTAATGGTGCTTATGGTACCCTATTCGTGACACGATTTCTCGTATCATTTCTTGTATCATTTCTCGTATCATTTCTCGTATCATTTCTCAATTCTTGTATCCATCATACAATTTGTAAATATTGTAACATTTGTAACATGTATTTCACCCCCGAAGTTATAAAACTGAAAACAGTTAAAAGGAAAGGGGGAGCATGAACTCACCACTTTGCGTTCCTTGCGCCGTAAACTTGACCGGTTTTTGCTTATCTAGCGTCGTGACCTAAACGTGTTTTATTAACGTTAGTCACTAGACTTGTACCGCACAAGTACAAGTCACCATCTTTTATGTATGTATTCTTGTTGTTAAAAATAATTTATATTTTTAACTATGTATCTTACTTATATTATTTTCTCACAAATAAATATAAGTTTCTTGTATTTTTCACCCGAGTTATGTACTTTGTTCAAAACTTCACTTCATGTTCATAACTTGTCCAAGTTATCTAATCTATCAAGTAATATATTTTCATAAATATATCTTCTTGTATTTGTCTAAGCGTGTTGTATGTGTATTTTGTACTTTCACTCCTTAGGAGTATTTAGTGTGTTTTAAAGTCTTAACACACTATTACATATAATACATACTATATACACTTAGCACAAAATTTGGTGATCAATAAATATATATATTTTCCTCAATAATATACATACTTAATATCAATTTTTATCTTGAAGAAATCATCGTTTCTTAACTTAAAGTTTACATAAAGGTTAGGGAAACCTTGGTAAATATTTTTAGGGGATAAGTTTCACCAAAACTTATATTTTTCTAAGTGTCAAAATTTATAGAAATTTTGACATGGTTTCCCCTAAAAATGGAGGTTTCCCATGTTTTTAAAACATGTGTTTATTTTCTTTTAAAATCATCACAACAATCAATAATCAATACTACACTTCCCAAGTGTAAAAATTATACAATGTATACAACAACATGAACATGAACTTTCACAAAAACTCGTAGTAACTTGGTAACATGTTTAATAGACTTAGTTACCCCTTAAAGTGTGTTTATTTCTTAATAAACTTCCTTCTTGAAAATTTTAGATGTTTACAACTTGTAAACATATTCTACAAAAATTGTTCTTTTGAACTCTTCTTGTAAATAAGGTGTTCTTACACTTATTTTATCATCAAAACAATGTACATTTATGTAAGAATCAAGTTCTTACTAAAAATCATATTTTGAACTTGGTTTTCTTGGAAAATTATTCATAAATCTTAGATTCACAAAATTACTAGCTCACTTTATTTATTATTTTTCAAGAAATCATTTTATTTTCAAGTTCATGTTCATAAGTGATGATGATCTTCTTGGGTTAACACATAATCATCCTCTAACTTGCTAAATCATGTGTTTAATCACAATCTAGCAAGCTCTTTATGACGATTAACATCATAATTTCAAGTAAATAACAATCAAGTGCCATGCATGCTTTAATCAACATTATTTCAACAAGATTTCATCACTTTTAAGCTTCGTGTTCATGATTCTTGTTTAAGTCTTTTAGTGTTCTTGTGATTCATAACAATGTACATATTTTTAACCAACAAAATAAGAAATAAAAACTAGTAACAAGAAGCTTACAACTAGCTCAAAGCTAGGGAAGATCACTAGAGAAAAAGATGATGAAAAATGATGGATGAAAGCTATGGATGAAGGTTCTTCAAGTTCTTCAAGCACCAAGCTCCATGAATCACCTTCTTGCACTTGAAATAAGCTTGAAAATGGATGGATGGTGGTGGTGGTGGCGGCACTAAGGTGAGCCGAGAGGGAGAGAGAGAGTAAGTGAGATGGGGTGTTGAGTGTTGTGAAGTGGTGATATTTATAAGCATGCCATATCTTCCAAGATCTTTATAAATCTTATAGAATCCAAGAAAAAATCATGGAATATCTTGGCAAGATATTAGAGGATTTAGCTAGATCTTACAATATCAAGAGTGGGGCCACTAAGGTGAACGTCCACCATCTGGGGGGGGGGGGGCGAAGTGTAACTTCCCATTTCTAATTTATAAACAAGTTAACTTTCATGTGTAATTTTTAGGGACTTGTTGTGTTATTATGTTATAAGAGGTGTTATGGTGTTCGGGGACCATAACTAGCTCAGAAACATTAAAACAATGCTTCTAGTAATATTTTGATGTTCCGGGTAATGTCCGGTTGTTCGGTTAGATACCGGTTCGTTAAAGTGCTAAATTGCACCGTTTAGTATCCTTTAAGTATCCTTTTGTAACCCTTTTAATTCCCAACACTTAGGAGGGTATTCTGGATAATAAAACATGAATTCTGCATAATATTTATGTGTTAAAAAGCTGATTATAGCTGATTTGTGCAGAATTCTGCATTTAAAGTGCGTTTCGGGTGCTTTTTAGTGCATATTCTAGCTTACGGAAAGTCTATATGTTAACCCTTGTATATACTCTTGGGTTTTTATGTATTCTTAATGTTGGACCTACACCTAGGCCCCAATTCTATTGTCTGACTGCTTTCTGCAGAATTGTTGACACAGTGTGTCTTACCGGTGAGTTTACTAGTATTTCTGCCGCAACGCAATCATTAATGCATAGAGCTATATTTGTATTATAAAATGTGCATGAATTCACAAGTATAGCATGTAATCAACCAATGTTGACAATGAAGCACATAATTGCAGTCATTAAATATTAATTAAATTGTACGGAAATGACCGGTTTTGTGCCAGTTGTCACAAATAGTGTGTGCCCGAGTTAATAATCGCGGTTCCTACGTGATGACCTTTAATGAACTTCAACATAAGTTTCCGAAGGTCTTAAATGAATGTTTCCTAAACTCTCAGAGTTTTGTGTACTGTATGTAATTGTTTTATGCACCGTGTATGAAACACCACAATAGCGTATGTTTGAAAGCAAAATTTTGACTGTTTGTTTTTCGGCAACGGTTGGAGACCATATTCGAGTACTATGCGTTCTGTATGTATTCAGGTTTTAATATTCTAAGTTCCCAGAGAAAAGTGAGGTTAGAGCCTAGGTATCACAACAGAAACCTAATTCGCTGTAACCTATAGCTCTGATACCAATCTGTCACACCCCGAAATTATCAGAGCTGGCATGACTGGACTGGTATCTTCATTGCATAGTGGAAGCAATTAAGCTAAGACTTCTA
>JARYGA010009527.1:0-62417 GCA_030545235.1 Helianthus tuberosus
AGACGCGCAATTTTTTTTCATCATCACAGCCTCTAAACAGGCTAGCTTCGATGACTATGGATGCCAAATGGCAACCATTTCCATCTCTAGACGCATCTCAACACCCGTACCTTCACACAGCAGCCATGTTATAATACTGCCAGCAGGTACGCTAGGTAGAGATAAAATGTAAAAACCCCAAGTGAGGGTCTAAAAAACCCTCTGCACTGGGTAGAAACCCCAACATGTGGCCTATACACAATCAGGAAAATGTTAAATTTAACGAAAATCAGTAACGACGTTAGTTACCAGCAGGTAGTAAAACCCAAAATGTTGCCAAGCCACAAAATACCCAAAATGCCATAAAACACTATCTATTCCCTTCGCATATTATTAGATTAAGATGCCAAATACCCAAAAATTTGAACAAAAACTTAACATGATCGTAAATCGTTTAGGCTCAGAATTGGTTATCCATCGCGACTGCAAGTAATAATACTTGCCACGCCTAAACAATGAACACGAAAATTCTTTGCAACATCACAACCTTTAAACACCATGGCTAGCTTCGATGGCTTTGGATCTTGAATTTATATCTTATATTATTAACCAACGATAAAAAATTATCTTCATCGAGCCAAGTAACAACCCAACATCCAGGAATGAATTTCTCTCAGATGAGCTATGCTTCATCATCATCGAGCCAAGCAACAACCCTATCTCATCATCATCCGTATCAAGTAATTTATTTCTATAGCATGAGCAAACTTACATCATCATCAAGCTCAGCAATAGGTTAACCTCAACATCATCAACACCCAACAATCCAGCAATAACACTAACAACAACAGGTAACAATATGCATTTACAACCAACATCTCTACTCTTCATAACAATTATGAAATCAACGATTATAAAGAGAGTTAACGAAAGCACTCACATTTTAACACATAAATCCGATTATCAATTTTCATTCTTCTAAATCCTTACATGTATTTCTGGTGATATGATCCTGGGTAAGATTTAACAAAAAAAAATACAAATCACACTGTACATCCAAGTACATTTAAAGCAAGACACTTCCATATTAAAAAAGCAAAATCAAATCAAACCTGGAGAGATCTCATACAGCAGCTGGAAGCGGTAACCCCACAGCATCCATCGATTTCACCACCACGAAATCAAAATCATCGTTGATTTTTCTGATTAGGGTAGCAAAAGTCGACTACCTTCGCCTAAGGCGGGAGGTCAGGCGCCCAAACGACTCACACGTGGGTGAAGAAAGAGAAAACCCGCACGACGACGACGATGGAGTGCAGGTTAGGGTTTCAAACCCCGATGGAGTTCCGGAAAAAAGATAGCCCGGTCGCCGACACCCTCTGCCACCATCACTGACAAAGAACCATCGACGCCAAAGAGCGATGTGCGGTGGATCCCCTATGTCGACGCCGGAGAGCCTACTCCGTTTCTGTCTCCCATCTCTTCTCCGATCTTTGGCTAGCAAACCCCTTTTTTCACGTGTGATGGGTTTTTATAACAATGGAGTAGGGCAGTGGTTTTTTTATGCTTGGCAAGTGGGGGTTGAAGAAGCCATATACGTGGCTTCTAAAAACGTGGGCCAACTGAATGGTGACACCATCTTTATGTCACTAAGCCGCAAAATACATCACGGCGGAACCCTAGCCGTCGCTAGGGTGACTGGTCAGAAACACCACCACCGCCGGTTATAAGACCATGGCGTCACCACCAGTTGAATCCCCTGAACTACCTTTTAGAGTGGTACACACACCGATCTATAAAGCCACCAGCGATAACCAAGTATCAAAGCAAATAGAGAGAAGGAGATCTGGGACATTTAAGGGATTAAGTGTTGTAACATTGGCGTCTACTACGACCAATAAAAGATCAGTCGGAGACGAACATGCATACAAAAACACAAGCATCAAACGATGCTCAACTATCATCGCCGAAATTCTCGCCGGAGAAGAAAGCAAAACCCACCGAATGCAGGGGTTTTAAAGTTTAAAATCCTAAACCCTTAGATAAACGAATGGATGAGACGATGAACAGGTGGAGATGAAAAACAGGTGTCAAACCCTTTTGCAATGTGACAGACATGAGAAAACCAAGAGGTGAAGCAGGTAGGTGAATCACCTACCTGCCACTATTCATTTCCATTCTCCTATTAACAGATATTAATAAGGTAACTCAATTTAAAATTTTAAAAACAATAAATGAATGTAAATTAAATTAAAGAGATAATAAAATTAAATTAAAATAAAAAACTGACTTTTTTTAAATGTTAAAAGATAAGTCAAGTTAAAAGATAAGTCAAGATTTCAATTAATAAATTAACTTGAAATGTTGAAAGATATGTTAACTATATTTTAAAAATTAAATAAGAGTTAATTACATAGTTAGTCACTGTGGTTTGCACAAAATAACATACTTAGGTACTAATAGTTTAAAATCACCTTCTGGGGTATTAACTTTTCATTTTGTAACGTTTTGATGTATTAACTTCTAGGGTAGTAACATAGGTAGTCCCTGTGGTTTGCACAAAATAACATACTTAGGTACTAATAGAATGTGATTTTAAGCCTACAAATAGCCTTAATACCCCCAAACGTTGCAAAATGAAAAGTTAATACCCTAGAATGTGATTTTAAACTATTAGTACCTAAGTATGTTACTTTATGCAAACCACAGGGACTAACTATGTAATTAACTCATTAAATAAAGAGTAAATTACTTTTTTGAGTCCATATCTTTTAGTGGTTTTAACTACTTGAGTCCAAAATCAAAAAGTTTAATGCTTTGAGTTCCCAACCGCTCATTTTATAACGTTTTGAGTCCTGTGTTTTAATTGTTTTAACTACGTGAGTTCAAAATCAAAAGTATAAGTGTTAAAAATTAGACTCAAAATAAAATGCGCGGTAAGGGACTCAAAGCATTAAATTTTTTGCATTTGGATTCAAATGGTTAAAACCACTAAAACACAGTGACTCAAAAAATATAAATACATATATAACTGATATTTTAAAATTAAATAAATACATATATAACTGATATTTTAAAATTAGATAAATACATATATTAAATAATGAATTTAACCACTTGAGTCCAAAATCAAAAGTACATGTGTTAAAAATTGGACTCAAAACATTATAAAATGAGCGGTGAGGGACTCAAAGCGTTAAAATTTTTTATTTTGGATTTAAATGGTTGAATCCACTAAAACACGGTGACTCAAAAAGTAATTTACTCTTAAATAAATACATATATAACTGATATTTTAAAATTAGATAAATACACATATAACTGATATTTTAAAATTAGATAGATACATATGTTAAATAATGAATTTAGGCGGCAACATAAGGCTTAGGATTCACCATATAATGACACGTGTCCTCAATGATTTTCTTTTATTATAGAGTATAGATATAGATTTATTATTATATTATACATAATATAATAATACATTCACCATCGAGGGGAATAGTGTCACGCAGCTGCCTGACACTTCCCCCATTGGTACAGCCAAATTACGATTTTGTCCTGTTTTAAATTTACAGTTTTGCCATTGATTTTGTTTTTTCCTCCTAGCCAAATTACGATTTTGCCCTTAGTTCAAATTTACAGTTTTGTAATCGTTTTTGTTTTTTTCTGTCAAATTACTATTTTACCCCAGTGTAAAATTACAGTAATGTGATCGTTTTAGTTTTTTTTTTTGACAAAACTATGATAGTGTTTTCTTTTAATTGGTTGACTCGGTGCAATTTTTATCCATGCCAGGCGGCTGCTTGGCACACGCTCATTTGTCCTAAAAAGTTACAATTTTACCTCAGTTTAAATTATTGTCTTTTCATCGTTTTAGTTTTTTTTTAAACAAAAGTATGGTAGTGTTTTGTTTTAATTGGTTGACTCGGTGTAATTTCTTTTGAGATCTTGTTATGAGTAGTATGTACAAGTAACCAAAATACATATGTACATGTTATAAGAGAAAAAAAATCGGCTTAGTGCCTCGCAACGCGGGCGGGACAAAAACTAGTATACTACAAATGAGATGATGGGGAATAGTGCCAGGCAGCTGCCAGACACTTCCCCATTTGTCTAGTCATATTACGATTTTGCCTCGTTTAAATTTACAGTTTTGCCATAGTTTTTGTTTATTTTTCCCTATCAAATTATGATTTTGCCCCTGTGTAAAACTACAGTCATGCCATTGTTTTAGTTTTTTTTTTTTTTTTTACAAAACTATGGTTGCTTTTTGTTTTAATTGGTTAACTCGGTGTAATTTTTGTTTGTGTCAGTCAGATGTCTGGCACACGTTCATTTGTCATGAAAAGTTACAATTTTGCCCAAGTTAAAAATTATATTCTTTCCATTGTTTTAGGTTTTTTTAGATCATGTTATGAGTAGTGTGTACAAGTAACCAGAACATAGACGTACATGTTATGAAAGAGAAATATTCGACTTAGTGCCCCACAACGCAGGCGGAGCAAAAAACTAGTTAAAATGCATGAAACACCATATATACTTTGAATTTATTACATAATGTTCTTTGTGCTCTAACTAGTACTCTAGTAGTTGGTTGCTCCCGCACTCCACGGCGGGGCGACCCGACTTTTAACAAATTTTAATTAGAAACGTAGACGCAATGATAACGTGAATGGTGTGAATCCAATCGGTATTTGTTCGGTTCGTTACAATATCAGCACTTGCTATAGTATCAGCATTTGCTATAACAACCAAAAGAGAGGCAAAAAAATAAAGTCATTATATGACCAAAAGGATATTGACACGTGTTTTACTTTTATCGAAAACAATAAAAATGAATTCCGATAACTGTACTGAATTTGTGATATGAGCAGAAGGATATCGACACGTGTTTTACATCATCGAAAACATTAAAAACGAAACACCAGTACCGATGTTGTTCGGTCGGTATCGATACGATTCATTTGGTTACCTGTACAATACCAGAAATTTATAAAGTAAATGAACATAAGTTATTTAAAATATAAAAGTGCAATTAAAATTAAAAAAAAAAACAAAAAGACAACAAATTAAAAGAAAAACAAAGGAAAAGGACAAAATAAAAATACTGTAGCAACCATGCTATAGCATTTGATATATATAATAATTAATGTTTGTATCAACCCCATATATATATATATATATATATGTGTGTGTGTGTGTGTGTGTATGTATGTATAGGGTGAGGTTCCGCTACAAAGTCCATTTTTCCTACAAAGTGTACAAAGTCTTTAAACACCATAATTTCAGCCATAAAACACACTCAAAACCCACAAATAACATAGTGAAGATCACTAAAACACAATATCCAAACGCTAACATTCCTTAAAAACTTCAAACACACCATCGTACAACTATGAATATAAAACACAACATGATAATCAACATAAAACACACTAATGTTAGTCATTCGATAATCAAAGCCTTATCATTCAAAACACAACACAAAACCCACAAATATGGTGTTTTGGTAATCTCCACTATGTTATTTGTGGATTTTGAGTGTGTTTTATGGTTGACATTATGGTGTTTTATGACTTTGTACACTTTTGTAGAAAAAATGGACTTTATAGCTGTAGGAACTAGGTTCATTTTTTATTAAAAAAATATTAATAAAATAAATAATAACGAGACTCTCGTTATTGGTAGGAAATATGATAGTACAATCCGGTTACAAAACTATATGAAAAATAAATAAAATACAAATACATTGTACCAATCTTGATTCAAGCCAACGTCTTTGGAAGAACTTCAACCGCACCATCTTGTACGAACCTCTGCTGCAAGAAAAGCAAAATTGTTGACGGTTTTGGTTGAGGCACGTGTTCAACACGCTTCCTTTAAAACAGATTCCGCGCCTCCTCTCAGACGGTTCTGTCTCTCAGGGTACAACAACCGGAACAGTATGTGTACTGCCGGAGATGGCTCTCACGCCCAAGATTCCACCGGGTATAATGGTGTTCTAATTTAGTAGGAAAATGTGAAGTTGTTTAGTTTGAAATTTCTCCTCTCAATTAGACAGAAACTCGTTTCTAACACTTTTTAGTTATTGAGATTCTCTAGTATACATACTTCCATATGAACCCAACGTTCATATATATATATATATACTTACAAAAGATGAAACCTATTAACCATTAATATTGTAATTAACAAGATCATCAATCTAGTAATAAAAAATATTATTTTTTAATAAAATGTACCATTAATATTGTAATTAACAAGATCATCAATTTAGTATTAAACAATATTGATGTGCAATAAAATGGAATTGATGTGGTCAAATGAAACCGTCATATCAATTCATGACATTCTAGTAACTAGTGAAGACCGGGTTGACTGACTTAACTGAGTCGCGCACCACACGGATGCCACTACGCATACCGGGACGCCACCTGGTCATGCGCCATCCTTACTCGTGCGCCACCGCGCACCGCACTAGAACTCGTGCGGACACATAGCCTTGCGGAGTCACGCGCCACATCGACATGTGTCATGCCATGGCATCCGCCTACGCCACCTAAGGGTGCGCCATAAGCGGACCCGCCATGTATCTGACCACACGCTCATGGGCAAAAATACAAAGGCGGTGTGCGAAGTTCAAAGCGCACTACATAGGGCCTATAGCCCACGTCATGCGCGCATATGTGCAGGTACGATGCACCCTTTGGGTCCCCACTAGTGTTTGCCTTCAAGGAGTGCTCCTCCTTATATACCACTTTAAGTTTTGTCATTCCACCTATGTGGGACAAGGTGACAAATCTCAATCCATTTTTCTCATCTTTGTTTGTTCCAAACATACAACTTCAAGCTTCTATATCTCATTCATCTTAGCTCTATTTGGACATAGTTTGAACACAAACACATAAATAATTATTTATATAACACATATATAAATATTATTGATGTCCAAATATTTAGTGAAAAACTCATTTTCACTAAATTTCCAACAATCCCCCACATGAATGGAGATCGATTAAAACATCCAAAATTCCCTGATGAAACCTCGACAGTCGAGTATTGCAGGATAGGTAGGTTTTGCCTTTGAACCTTCCTTTGTGAAGCATACTTAGTCTACTAGGGTTTTGTAGACGTGATGTCCTTGAACAACCCCCCATTTGTGTAAACGACAATATACATTCACACAATACTTTCCCTAGCCGGGCCATCCCCTCACTATCGTGTCCTATTAAGGTCCTGGAACACTTGCCTGGTTCCGCGAGAGCTCTAGGATTGCGCACCCCACAATGCCATTCGAAGCGACCCTACTTCTCTCTCACATAGGTGATTCCTTTGAATCATTAAAAGCATTATGGCTTTCTATGATTTCCACAAATCAATTAGCCATATATTATGCTTAGCCTCACAACAATGTCACTGAATATTATAGGAATGGACTAGGACGTATTTAAACACCCTTTTATAGTTTTAGGGGGATATATGAAAGCACACACTAGCTTATACATAAACATATATATATTAGCTATGCCCCCACAGTGACTACCCTTCGGTTCATGATTAAGTTGGCCTATTGAACCTAGATCTTGGGATCTCCAGTCAACTAGGTTAGGTTTCCCTCATGTCCCTTTTCCATGGGCTTTAGTCTCATTCCACAACTTGATCTCTTATCAACCCACTGGTTGTTGGATCCAAAATTATTTGTTGACTTCGCTAAGTCAACAACAACAATTTCCAGTTTAGATCAGTTGTTCTAACATGTTCTTGACTCGCTAGTCACTTTTGCCTTTTAGTCGATTCATAAGACTTATAACTCGTGATCTCAACCTGGATCCAGTTATGTACCTTGTCTTTAGAATGACATGAAACTCAATTCATGGCTAGACACGTTTTCACCATGCCTTTGGTGTGTCATGACTGACATCTTACTAGATTTTGAATCTAACCAATTGGCATTCGAGTCCAATCTACTCGATTGACTTCATATAACCATTGTGTACTCCACTTGGTCATGCGTTTGCAAGTCACCCCCACATTTAAGTGTAATTTGATAACATCCAAATGGGGCGATGAAAGGTTCTCCCTTTCATTTCGAGTTTGAGAAAACTTCTCAACTCCCATTTCCACATTCAAATGCAAGTCACCCCCACATTTAAGTGTAATTGGATAACATCCAAATGGGGTGATGAAAGGTTCTCCCTTTCATTTCGAGAAAACTTCTCAACTACCATTTCTTCATACCCTGTTTGTTTCTTAAATGGTTCCTCCCCCCACATTGCTTGCATTTTAATGAAGTTATATTTATAGTTTTGTTTAGCAAAAAATTCGTTCTTGTGTCATCACATATTTTGAATGTTTAAAGTTAATTTAATCTCCGTCGAGCATATAAATTAACAAGTATTAGTCTAGCATGCTTTAGACCACAATACTCTAGCATGTGAACAGAAGATGCATCATTCCGATTCTTCACAGCCTTAAGAGGTAACGCACTATCTCTTCCGAACATTCATTTCTTAGTTTAGACACAATTAAGAAATTTTTATTTCACCATTCCAAAACCATCAGTTTTAGGAAGGCCTCAAAACCATAGTTAACTCCATCCATTAGGATCATAACTCGTTTGCCTTTTTATCTCCAAGGCTTCACCATTGACTTCCTAAAGACTTAAACATAAGTCTTAATCCAAGTCACTTTGATGAAAAATCTTTGTATGAAATCACTTGAGTCTTGAGATATAGCCAATTAGATTGACTCTCAACAACAAAGCATTCACATATGCCTATAGTGATATATACATTTACGTTGTTGTTTCATTAATACCATGTATTGGGATACTCTCCCAAATTTAGGACCAAGCCTCCACATAGTTTAAACAACATTGATGGTAGTAGAAGCATCTACAAGTCCATCACTATTGTAAATTTCCGTTAATAAATTTGCTAAATTTATTAAACTCATTTACAATAATAACATATATTCCTTTCATATGTTATATTCTTTGAAAACTTATATGTGCATTTCCATGTTGATGCTCTCAACATTAGATGACATATCTCGTTTTCGTGCATTTAATCTCAAACCATTCACCACGTTTCTTACGACGCCGTTATGCATTTGATGTTTGATTAGTGACTTATTACATAAGTCATGATCACAACCCGCTCGTTGTGTTTGTGTAAATTACTTTTTACACTTAGTACCAAAATGTGTATCCTTTTTACAAATTATTAGTAGTCCAAAATAACTATTTATTTTTATTATATTTAAACCATTTGTTTATGTGAAATAAACCCATTTATAATAAAATAAAAGTGGACAAAAGTAAAACGGATACACTAAAGATGTCTAAACATCAAATGCCAAAGTGTTATTATCTTCAACACTTTTGACCGAGATAAACGCAAATATTTCGTTCGGTGTCATGTTTTGAGGTACTCCCTCATCTTGGAACTCTAAACTTGAATAATCACAAGTTGTCCAAAATTATAAAGTTGTTTACAATTAACTACTCGCAAGTAGTTAAGCAACTTATTATGTCTATAACAACATCGAGTTGTTTTTCACTAAATAGTCTTTCTGAGACTATTATATGGTTCAAGACGTTATACTTCTTGTGGAAGTAACGAATCACTTGTAATTCGCAAAGACATGTTTTATTCGTTCAAAACATTTCTTGTTTTTGCAAGTGTTTTAATATTAAACTATATATTTATGTTTTGATTACACATCAAGACAATAAACCTTATAATAGTTTAATAAATAAAACAATTTCAAACTCGCTCGTTTGAAAATAAAACGAATACACATCGTTTTAATAAATGGTTTATCATATTCAAACCATTTCTAACCGCTGTTAGATAATAACGATTATCAATCGTTAAAATGAGTGGTTTGTATGAAAACCAATTCTAATATGCTAATTAGAATTTAAATGTTTAACAAACATTCAAAATATTCGGTTTTATAAAGTAAACCGCTTCTAACGCGCTCGTTAGAAATAAAACGAATACATTTATTCACTTTTGGTTTACTTAAATGAACGTTTTCTAACACGCTAGTTAGAAATGAACACATATCTTTTCTAACACGCTCGTTAGAAAATATATAAAACGATTACAAATCATCTTAAATAGTTTATCATAGTTAACCCGGTTCTAACCCGCTCCTTAGAAATTAACGATTGCAAATCGTTAAAATAGTTGGTTATAAGATAAACTAATTCTAATACGCCCATTAGAAAATTAGACGATTATTTATTGCCATAAGCCGTTTTTGGTTTATATAAAATAAACGTTTTCTAACCCGCTTGTTAGAAATAAACAATTGACAAAGTCGTTAAATCGTTTCTAACACGCTCGTTAGAAAATAAACAACTATCAAACTCTTTAAATCGTTTCTAACACGCTCGCTAGAAATAATCGATTACAAAATTTGTTTCGAAGTTTATAAAAAAATTATAAACTATTTCTAATACGCTCATTAGAAATAAACAAATAAAAATCGTTTAAACATATATGGAAAAAAAATCCGTTTCTAACTCGCTCGTTAGAAATTTAATAGTTTAGACGAAACCGTTACAAGGTTTATTATCCAAAATAATTGTCTCCAACACGCTCGTCGGTAATTATTTGAAATAATAATATTTTCTAACACGGTTGTTAGAAAATCTAAATGTATATTTTCTAGCACGCTCGTTAGAAAATCTAATCGTTTTATAACAAGTTAGTTCTATACAATCATCGTATCTAACACGCTTATTAGATACAAAAGATGATATTAAACTTATTATTTTATAAAATTCTAACACGCTCGTTAGAGATATAAAAAGTTTAATCTTGTTGTATCTCCACCAACAATGTTTCTAACACACTTGTTAGAAAATATTAAAACTTGTTATTTTATAAATAATTACTTTCTAAAATGCTAATTAGAAAAATATAAAAATTTAAGACTTTTAAAACCAACATTAATCTCACAATTATGGTTACTAAAAGCTTATTAAAAAAAATAAACGTTACAAACATTTAATTTGTAAGGGGTACAAAATAAAATTTTCTAATACGCTCATTAGAAAATTTAGTATTTCAAAAACCTATTGAAATACATATTATTTTGTATATGTTTGGTTTTATCTAAACACGAACAAAAACCATGAACCCCAAAACTTGAATCAAAAGGTCGTTTTGCAACCCGGTATTCTGATCAAAGATTGTACTCCAATCATAAAATTAATCCGACTCATTGTACTAAATAAATATTTCCCAAAAAAATATTTTCAAGATTTTAACAAAAATCTCATTAAATATTTTAACTTTTGTGAACCTAAATCCTCGTAGAGAAGGGATTTAAGATTGTAGCAACAATCTTCACGAAAGTATGTTTTAAGATTGTAGGAACTAGGTTCATTTTTTATTAAAAAATATTAATAAAATAAATAATAAAGAGACTCTCGTTATTGGTAGGAAATATGATAGTACAATCCAGTTACAAAACTATATGAAAAATAAATAAAATACAAATACATTGTATCAATCTTGATTCAAGCCAACGTCTTTGGAAGAACTTCAACCGCACCATCTTGTATGAACCTCTGCTGCAAGAAAAGAAAAATTGTTGACGGTTTTGGTTGAGGCACGTGTTCAACACGCTTCCCTTAAAACAGATTCCGCGCCTCCTCTCAGACGGTTCTGTCTCTCAGGGTACAACAACCGGAACAGTATGTGTACTACCGGAGATGGCTCTCACGCCCAAGATTCCACCGGGTATAATGGTGTTCTAATTTAGTAGGAAAATGTGAAGTTGTTTAGTTTGAGATTTCTCCTCTCAATGTGACAGAAACTCGTTTCTAACACTTTTTAGTTATTGAGATTCTCTAGTATACATACTTCCATATGAACCCAACGTTCATATATATATATATATATATATACTTACAAAAGATGAAACCTATTAACCATTAATATTGTAATTAACAAGATTATCAATCTAGTAATAAACAATATTAATTTTTAATAAAATGTACCATTAATATTGTAATTAACAAGATCATCAATCTAGTATTAAACAATATTGATGTGCAATAAAATGGAATTGATGTGGTCAAATGAAACCGTCATATCAATTCATGACATTCTAGTAACTAGTGAAGACCGGGTTGACTGACTTAACTGAGTCGCGCACCACACGGATGCCACTACGCATACCGGGACGCCACCTGGTCATGCGCCATCCATACTCGTGCGCCACCGCGCACCGCACTAGAACTCGTGCGGACACATAGCCTTGCGGAGTCGCGCGCCATATCGACATGTGTCATGCCATGGCATCCGCCTACGCCACCCAAGGGTGCGCCATAAGCGGGCCCGCCATGTATCTGACCACGCGCTCATGGGCAAAAATACAAAGGCGGTGTGCGAAGTTCAAAGCGCACTACATAGGGCCTATAGCCCACGTCATGCGCGCATATGTGCAGGTGCGATGCACCCTTTGGGTCCCCACTAGTGTTTGCCTTCAAAGAGTGCTCCTCCTTATATACCACTTTAAGTTTTGTCATTCCACCTATGTGGGATAAGGTGACAAATCTCAATCCATTTTTCTCATCTTTGTTTGTTCCAAACATACAACTTCAAGCTTCGATATCTCATTCATCTTAGCTCTATTTGGACATAGTTTGAACACAAACACATAAATAATTATTTATATAACATATATATAAATATTATTGATGTCCAAATATTTAGTGAAAAACTCATTTTCACTAAATTTCCAACAGTAGCTAACTCTCACCCTATATGTATATATATATATATATATATGTATATATAAATGGGAACCATCATTTGAGAACAAACTTAATGTGAGAAAGAAAATAAGAACTAATGTTAAAACAATAAATAGTTTACAAATCTTTTAATTAAATATTTTCTTTGTCATTAATATGACAAAAACATTTTATCATACACTTTTCAAAATTTATCCTACACATAACAAAAATTATCATTCATATATTCTACACGTATTGAAATTTACCCTGCATTTTATTGTACATATATTGAAATTCATTTTACATTTTATCCTATACATATAAAAAATTTTCCTTTAAAATAATTTAGGTTGTTTTGAAAGAGTATATTTAAAAAGTAAGTTACAAGTTTAATTAGTTTCCTAAGAGCCTTCGCATTCGTTCCCTTAAAAATATGTGAGTAGGTTAGTTATACTTATAAGGAATGGTTGTTAGTGTTTTGAGTGGTTGTGAGTGATGGAGAGAAAAAAATATATGAGAATATTACTGTTTAGCTGTAAATATATGGGAAACATTGTTTATCCCTTATATTTTTTTTAATATTTTTAGAAGTGGTTGTGAGTGGAAGAGAGAGATAATGTAATGATAAAGATATAAAAAATATTATTTAATTGAAAAGGAGAAAGAAAAGTTATTTTTTTTTGTGTATGGCAAATTAGAATCACTGACGGACCATTGGAGTATCATCATACCACCAGCAGAACCACCCGATCATATCCATCTCCACTAGGCTATAATGCCTATACACCAATTCAGGAGGAAACAAAACCAATAAATCTGAAAAAAAAAAAAACATTTTTGTGAGAATCGAACCTAGGACCTAATGGTCACAAAGCCTTATCTCACCCCCAAGATGCCAATAGGCTATAATGCCATGACGAAAAGTTAGTTTTTTAGTGTAATTATATGGATATAGATAACAAATTGAGTGTGAATGCTCTAATTTAGGGGAATACAATAAATTAACTAAAATTATAAATTTACCTTTATGCCCTAACAATAACATTAATTACACATATTAAATGAAACATTATTACTGGTTTAAAACTTATTCTTTATATTCTTATATATATATATATGGGTGTGTGTGTGTAACATGTAAAATTGAATTTGTATACAATTATCTCTAAATCCATTAAATAGTATTAGATAATATCATATGTTACAATAAAAGTTATAAATATAGACTTTACTTTATTTCTGTATAAAAATTAATGGTAACTATATTATGAGATTTGTTTTACATTTACATGTTTGACTAATCAAGTTGGGTCAAATGCTATGATTCTATGAGACAAATAGACAATATCTATTTTGTTAGTGAGAAAGTTGTTAGAATAATATTTTTATTGCGGGAAAATCATGGAAAATCACAAATTTAAAGTTGAAAAAAGTTTGAAATACGATTTCAATATATGTTTGTTTACACCCCTAAAGATATAACAAAGTTCCCTTTCTCTCCTCTTCCCTTGCTTATATAAGTCTTCCCTTTACATCACTTACACACAATTCATCTTCTCACTTGTTGGTTAAAAGGATTTTAGAAGAAAGCTTCTTCCTTGATTGACGAATCCCAACAAGTGATAAAGTATCCTCTATGTATGTGTTTTATTTTATATTTGTAACCATAGTTTTTTAGATTTTTATTTTTGTTAATTACAATTTTTTAGTCAATTGTTTTTTTTTTTTGGGAAAAGTTATATGTATATTTGTTATGAAACACATAACATAAATTATTATGTCATAAGGGGTGTTAATTATGTTGCACTGAACTCGAAAAGTAGTGAAAAAACATATTTTAGATTACATTTTTTATTTAAGTTACGGGTTGTTGAGTTTCGAACTGAACTGTTCTAAAATTCAAATCCAAAATACTTGACAAAAAGCTCTAACCCACTCTACTCTCCTTGTCACATTTTACGCTTTTTTTCTCTTAATTCTATTCAATTGAATTTGTTTAGTAAAATATAGATTGAATTCATTCCAAAAATCTTAATCGAAAAAAGATATTCATTTAACCTAAGGAACCTAAAACCGATTCGTTAAACACCCTACTTATTTATTTTTTACTTGTTGTTATTATAATTATTTTTTGTTATTGAATCTAATACCCATGATAAAAAAAAATGAAATTTAATTACAATATGTTTAGAATTGGTTGCGGATAGAAATGAAATTATTATTATATATTAATGTTGTATGTATATATGTGTTTTTATTATGCTCTTATCAATATTCTTTGATTAATTCAACCAAGTTTTATTAGGGGTCGGTAGTGTTGTGGATAAATATTAATAGGGGAAGATGTTTGATATAGTTTTTAATAATCCTATTTCTCATGAGTTTCATTCTATGTCCACATATATTGCTGCCTTATTCTTTTTGTGATGCTTTTATTATTATTTTTTTGTATGGATTTTCTTTTTTGGATTCCACAGAGGATTTCATACATTAGCAAAAAATGGAAGGAAATCGTTATCAAATGGCTAGGGAAGAAGTATCTGCAACCACGTCCGATGAAAATGACAATTGTGAATACGCATCTAGTAACGAACATGAAATCAATCCTGGCAGTTCATCTTCGAGTTCACGACAATATAGTCGTTAAACACCAGAGCAAATTGAAGAACTCGAAAGGTCATACTCACTTTTCCCTTCAGTTATTGACAAAATTCTGAGTGCATGCCTTCATGTATACCTTTTTTAAATCATTTGTGTTTTGTGGTTATAGTTTCTTCAATAAGAATGCTTACCCTACCGAGAAAGAAACGACTGAAATTGGAAGTAAACTCAACATGACTATTAAAAAGGTCAAATTTTGGTTCCAGAATAAAAGAACTCAATTGAAGGTAATGTTTGATAACATTTTTATTTTGGTAAAATATATAAACATCCGACATAATAATGCATAACATGACTTTTTCCCTTTAATTATTATAATTATTTGGTATTAAAAAACATAAGAGTAACTGCATTTGTGAAGACTAAAAAGGAGCGCCATGAGAATGAGATTTTGAAGCAAGAGAACGAGACTACGGCTTGAGAATTCAGCATTGAAAGAAGTCGTAAAGAACCTGCTTTGCAATAAATGTGGTGCACAAGCAACAATACCGGACAAATCCATTCACCAACACAAAGTCATGATAGAGAATGCGCGGTTGAAAGAGGAGCTTTGCCGCACGACTAGTCTCGTGAGCCAAATGTTGGGCAGGCCATTGCCAAACGAAGTGATAATTCATAGTGAAACTTTAAGCCCAATCGTGTCTCGGTCACAAATGGGCTTCGACACATCTATTCAAGGAATGGATATCTTGTGCAAGCTTCAAGAGCCATCAAAGAGCTTTTGAAGCTTGGGTTTGTCAATGGTCCACTATGGAACAAAAACAGGGAAGGTGGTGGAGAAACCCTTAATTTTGTAGAATATGCAAGGCATTTTCCTCTTTTCCTTGACACAAAACCACATGGATTTATATCTGAGGCTACACGGGCTAGTAGTGTGGTATCAATTACCAGTTCAACCCTTGTAGAAGCGTTAATCAATGCGGTCGGTAATTTTTGTTTTTGTTATTTTTAGTTTCATCGAAAACCCAAAAAATTATATATAATTTATACTAAATTAAACATGATTTTGTAGGATCAATGGAGAGAAATGTTTATGGGCATGATCGGGAATTGTACTACAATGGAAATGATTTCCAATGGTACGGATGGTTTAAGAACTGCTGCTCTCCAACTTGTAAGCCATTTTGGATGTCTATTTTAAAATGTTCTCTATTTAAATTAGCGTTTTTTTAAAAATAAAAATTGCGCTAAAAGTTCAAAATTTGACGCAGATGAAGGCAGAAATTCAACTCATTTTGCCTTTAGTACCGGTTCGAGTCTTGAAGTTTATTGGATTCGCCAAACAACAAGCGGAAGGGATGTGGATTGTGGTTGATTTGTCCATCGATTATGGAATGGAAGGCCATGTGACAAGAAGGTGTCCATCTGGTTGTATCCTACATGATATGCCAAATGGTTGATCACAATGGTACAGTGGCGGAACTAGCCCTTAAAATCAGGGGTATCCCAATTTTTTTTTACCATATACTCGGTAAAACCAAAGCTAATTTCACTACCCGATAAACCAAAGGACAAGAACTATGTGTTTCGGTTTCCACCATAAGACGTGCAAGATCACTTTTTCCATTCAAGTTAGCAAATCTATCATCATCGCTTATAGTGTAACGAAATGACTCAATATCACCCAAAAGAGTCCCTAATTCTTGTGTAGTAAAATCATCCGGATACATCTCAGCAAACGCCAATGTCTTCGATGGGTCAAACTTAGAAAACTCGTTACAAGAATATAAACCCGACATAATTTTTTATCAATGTTTTAATTTTTATCCGTATAACAATGTTTTCACGATTGCATGTTGAACGAGTCTTCTTACCCGTCCACTGGTCCGATTGGATTCATAAGCGTATGTCAGTTTCTTTTTTCTATAGTCAGTATATTACAAACGCATGAATGATTGCAGACTTCTTTCAAAACATATTTTTACAAAAAATATATTTTATGTGATAAAAATGGTATAAACTAAGTACTAAAAGTTAAATAACAAAACAGATGTTAACAATGCTTTATATCAATATTAATATAATATTAATATATTAAGTTAAATGAATAAATAATAGAAAAGTAATTAAATAGATAAAAATGTTTGAAGTTTGACTTAATTGTATTTGTACTTGTCGAGTTGTGGTTGTGGCTTGTGGGTTAAAAATCTGAAACTATATTGGGTTGGGTTTTATAAAAAGTGGCCCACTTCACTAGTTAGGTTTATCACTTTAAGTCATCTTCTTTATTGTAACACAGCAGCCGCCACTCCTCAAAATATTCTCCATTGTTGGCCGGACAACTTTCCGATCATCCCATATTTAACAATTACTCTGGTCGGCCATGTACGGTGGGCAAGTGCTCACCCTCAGTTGTACATGAATCTGCCACTGATTCTAACGTATAAAACGAAAAAAATACACTACGATTACGGGATTGAGCCGTAGCCCGTGCTACGGCTGGTTCTTCACTAGTTCCGCCCCTGCAATGGTATATGGTATAGTGTACGTACACACACACACACATATATATATATATATATATATATATAGGGTAAGGATATATAGAAAACCACTTTTATTGAGAAAACTCGGGAAACTCAAAGCTCCTGACATTTTTTTTTTGAAAAAAATAACACATGTAATATACATGTTTTTAAGAGTTTTGGGCCAAAAAAAAAAAAAACAAAAAAGCGCCGAAGGGATTTTTAAAAAAAAAATAAACAAGTTTCAGCATTTTTTGCCTAACACGTGTTACACAACAAAGTTGCTGAAATTTGTTTATTTTTTTTTAAAATAATCCTTCGGCGCTTTTTCGATTTTTTTTTTTTGCCCAAAACTCTTAAAAACATGTATATTACGTGTGGTAATTTTTTCAAAAAAAAAAAAAAGTCGGGAGCTTAGAGTTTCCCGGGTTTTCTCAATAAAAGTGGTTTTCTATTTATCTTTAGCCTATATATATATATATATATATATATAATCAGTTGTGTGTATGTTTTTGTATCGCATTATGCCCAACTATGATATAAATTTTGTAACATACATATGTAGGTTACATGGATCGGACACAATACGAAGAACAATCTGTCTCCTAACAATATCGACAGTTAATCAGCTCGGGTGTGGGCTTTGGTGCACAAAGATAGATTAGTGCACTTTTGAGGCATTGTGAGAGCTTAAGTGCCATCACATCCCCCAACCTTAACCACCACTTATTTCATGATACAAAGAGAAGCTTAAAAGCCCTAGCACAACGCATGACTAGTATCTTTTGTGGTGGGGTTTGTTTGACTGATGGTCAGCGATGGGATTTGGTTACGGATAATGCACAGGGAAGACCAAGGATCATGGCACGCAAGTATTAGTGGTTTTGGCGAACCAATGGGAATAGTCACTAGTGCAACCTATTCGGTCTGGATACCAACAAATCACCAACACTTGTTTGATATGTTGCTAACAAAAGATAGATGTATTTGGGATGTGATATGTCATAGGATTGCATCAAGAAACATGATCCATTTACCGTTGGGCCAAAATGAAGCAAGTTCTAACTGCATATCCATTTTGAATTCAAATATTGTAAGTTCACAAAGTTACTTTTTATTTATATGTACTAGTCATAATAATCAAATATTTTTTCTCTAGTTTTATTATTTTTTTCACATGTAAAGGTGACGCTAACAGAAGACGATAAGATTATGGTGTTTCAAGAGACGAGTGATATGACAGGATCACTCAGATATGACAGGATCACTCATTGTCTATGCAACCGTGGATTTCCCAACAGTATCTGTGGTGATGAATGGCGAGGACATTTCTTTGGTGGCTCTCTTGCCATCAGGGTTATGTATTGTCCCAGGCTATGGTGAAGAGGGCGTAGGTGGTGAACGTGGATCATTGGTAACTGTGGGGTTGCAACTATTGCACCCCGATATAGCTTCCTCAAACCTGATCACAATGGAAACCATTAGTAAGATAGATGATCTAGTGGAACGAACAGTTCAAGGAATCAAATAAATTGTTCGATTAAGTCAACAATAATTAATGATACACAAGTGGTTGAACAATGTATTAGGTTCTAGTGTTACGATTATGAACCCATGGATGGGTTCAAGGAGTGCATGGTTCGAGTATTTGATAATTGTCTTAGTTTACTATTTTTGGGCCATTGTTTTTTGTTATATTAGTTTTTTTCTCTATAGGATTGACTTTGATACAATATCATATACCACTATATTTGTTTCTTTGGTTTGTAAAAGAGAGAAATTCTATCAAATGTTACATATATTATTACTTTTTTTAAACGGTTGAAATTTTATCAATGTTTCATACATTATTGTTATAGGTTGGGAAACAGTGGTGGCGGAATTGGTGGGATTTGAGTAGTGGTTTGGGTGGATTGAGGTAGTGGTTCAGATGTTTTAAGGGTATTGGGTGAAGGTTGAGTGGGAGTTGGTGAGAATTGACTTTGTGGAAGTGGGTTGGCAGCTTGTTTATCCGGGTTTCCTGAGTTCTCCATTGATTTGGGTGTAGGTGTTGGAGGTTGCAATACCTTGTTTTCTCGATGAAGTACTCGGGTCTGCCGAACTGTTCTCTAAATTTTCGGATCAAATGCTAGTGGTGAAGACTTTCCAAACTTTCTGGTATGATGCACACACGTATGAAATCACCTGCACAAACACAGACAAGAAACCACACATACTTCTGAACAAAATGAAATAAACTCTATTTTTTGGGTTTTTTAACGATTTTTAGAAAAAAGACTTAAAACAAAACACTTTGCGCATGACTCCCCAGCAACGACGCCATTTTGATGACTGTCGTGAGTGTCATGCAAAAACCTAAATAAACTAGATAGCTAGAGTAAGTAGGGTATTGAACCAGAGGAGTATGGTGGAAAGTGTCTGTTGATTAAGTATTAAAGATCTACTTGCAAAAATGTAAAATCGGGTTTTGGAGTGTTTTAAACTAAATCAAGAATTACTAACGAAAGTTTGTAACAATAAGAAAGGAAATGCTTCCTCCGGATTTTAGATTCACACTGGATTTCAAGTATGTATTCAATTTGTAACAATCACATAGACATGATTGTATAACTCAATTAATAGGTTGTGATTACTCAAAGACCAAGTAATTCAATTGCAAAACAACGGAAGGTTATCACATGAACATCAATTGAATTTACCAAACCCAATCCATATAAAAAGATATCCCAATTATTCTCGGGAATTGAATGAATTAAAACTAGGTTTCAAATAAAGTCAATAGTTTACAACCAATCAATTAAATCAAACGGTAAAAAGCATCGAATGCTTAGATTACCAAGTTCAAGTACAATCAAGAACACATAAAATCTATCACTTACAAGAATCCTCCACCCGGAGGAAACCACAAAGGAATTAGCTGCTCATGTTGGTGATTCGGTCTTCAAAGGTTTGAATCATGGTTGAAAACATCTTCAAGATCTTGGTTTTGGTGAAAAACTATGATGGAAATGATGGAAAATTTGTCCCAAAGTGCTCCTTGATCACCTCAGGTCATCACCAAGCTGAATTCTCCCATTAGGGTTTTTTTGAAAAAACCTTTTATACTTTAAAAAATCAACCTACGAAATATTTAGCTGGATCACGTCGTAGCCTACGGCTCACTGCCGTAAGTTACGGTACAAACATTCTGGTTCCTTGTGTATTGTATGGCCTGGTCGTAAGCTACAGCCACCTAGCCGTAACTTATGGTGGGCTTTGTCCCTTCCATTTTCTTCATAATACAACTTTCACCAAATGACAATTAGGCCCCCGAACTTCATTAATGCACGTTTCCATGCTTCCAAGCTATCCTCTAGGCCAAAACAAGTCCCGAACAATACCTTTTGCCTTGCTTATCATCTTCGGGTATTCCACTTCATCTCCAAGCACTTTAACTCCCTTGATTTAGGCGATTAATTTGCAAAACCACAATTTCTCGTAGTTATCACATTCAAACAATATAATCACCTAAAACATCATAAAAACCATAAGATACACACATTAATGCTCGGGTTTTACCCTCTCTATCACATTCCCACACTTGTCCTTGCTTGTCCTCAAGTAACCATCACAAACATTAATCACTGTGTTAACAAACTCAGATCTACTCAAATTTGAACCGATCAAACTCAGATCTACTCAGATCTAAACCGATCAAATCCTAAACACTCGGCGGAAGAACAAAAATACACCAAGAGCACTTTATGGCCCTGATACCATGTGAAAATTACAGGTATCACAAACAACTGAACACAAAATACCCAACCCTAAAGTATATTAACCCAAGAAATATTATGGAACAAGACTATTCTCTCAAAATACAAGAACAAATCTACCAAACTAAAACCCTCAACTCACAGAGGTTATCAACGTGATAATCTCACACGAACTACAACAGATCTATACTATAAGCTTTGATTCAGAGTGAATTAAAGCCTTTACAGCAAACTCTAATTCTCCTTTTGTCACGGCCCCCGTCCCGGTTTGACCCGTTTCAGGAGCCGCGGGACAGAAATCCCGTGGTATTTATTTAATTGAGTTTAACAGCGGAAGTTTATCATCAGAATCGTTTTAAAGCTTAAAATTTTCCCGATTATTTTATTTCACAATTCGGGATAAAACCCCGGTAATTTACAATATTATGATTTCACGGAGAAATCTTATTATTACAAAACATACTTCTTTATTTTATAATAAGCCACTTTCTTAAGCTTGAAATGCTCCACAGCACTTTTCCTGAATTACAACAGGTCACCTGAAACATGTTTGAAAAAGGTTTTGTCAGCGGGAAATACTGAGTGAATCATTCTAGTTACTAAAACAGACCTGTTTGATATAATTTACAGTATTAAGGGTGATTACATTGTTTTTATATCAACCAACTACCCACAGTATTTGTCACCCGACTTATTTCTGTGACTGTGGTCAGACCACCCATTGGCTAACTCGTTGTCCAATGGTGGCGGGAAAAAGTAATGTATACAATACTCCACATACCGGCTGTAACTTGGTGACCACAAAAACTTAATCACTGTAATTATAATCTTTGAAAATAAACATGATTTCAAAAGTAATTTGATAAAAAGAGAATGACTCACATTGCAGATTAAATACGGATAGAGTTTACTTTATGGATTAGCCTTGTTAACCTAATTTAAATAAAAATGCACACAAAACTGGGTTAGTAACCAATACAGCGTTTACGATAACTCACGAGATCAAATTCTCACAACGAACGACAAAGTGCGATACTTAAACATTCATCGAATTAACGACGAATGACAAAGTATAACCCTAATGTGGGCGGCACTTAAACATCCATTGGATATATTGATCGTCGGAAAATGAATCGTAGCAGCGATCGAGTTATTACCCTGTTTTGTGGCAGCAATTCGGAATTCGTGTGTGTTTGTGTAGTAATTCGAACGTAACTCAGTGTGTGTTGCGAATTTTTACGTCGTTTTTCTTTCTGAATTCAAGTCCCACTGTCCTCTATTTATAGGTAAATTTTGACCCTTACGCGGCCCGCGTAAGATATAATCTATCCTTACGCGGCCCGCGTGAGACCTATTTTTAGGCCTAGGGTTGCCACGGTTGGGACTAGCCTTGCTGAGTTGACAATTTTCGAAAATTCCTTTCTGCCAACGTTTTAAGTGGATAATCGTCAATAGGGTTAACCCCCTTGAGTTTTAGGGGCCCTAATCCTGATTCTGAAAATTCTGAAAATTTTAGGGTTTGTTCAGAATCACTTAGGTGTCTCAATTAGAGTTTCCTATTGGTCTAATTAATTTAATAAATATGACTTTTGATGAGAGTTGTTACATTCTCCCCACCTTAATAAAAATCTCGTCCTCGAGATTTACTGGAATAAATGAGGATACTTTCGCTTCATTTCGGATTCCAATTCCCAAGTGTATTCAGCTCCTCTCTTTGAATCCCAATTGACTTTGACTAAAACTAGTCGTTTATGTTTGAGAAACTTGATCTTTCGATCCTCAATTTGAAGAGGTTTCTCAACAAATTTCAGCTTTTCGTTTACCTCTATATCTCGAAGAGGTACTACCAGAGATTCGTCTGCTAAACATTTCTTGAGATTGGATACATGAAATACATCATGTACTCCAGATAATTCTTCTGGTAGTTGTAAACGATAAGCAACTGGTCCTATATGTTGGATCACTGGAAATGGTCCTACGTATCTTGGACTTAGCTTTCCTTTCTTTCCGAATCTAACTACTCCTTTCCAAGGAGAAACTTTTAATAGTACTTTGTCTCCAACTTGGAATTCTAATGGTTTGCATCTATTGTCTGCATAACTCTTCTGGCGATCTCGAGCAGTCTTCAGCCTTTCCTTGATTTGAGTAATCTTATCAGTCGTCTCTTGCACTATTTCAGGTCCTGACAATTGATTTTCTCCTATTTCTGCCCAACAAACTGGAGTTCTGCACTTTCTTCCATACAGTGCCTCGAATGGGGCAGTTTCAATACTTGAATGATAACTATTGTTATAGGAGAATTCGATCAGAGGTAAATGATCATCCCAATTTCCACCAAAATCTATCACACATGCTCGGAGCATATCTTCAAGAGTTTGGATTGTCCTTTCACTTTGCCCGTCTGTTTGTGGATGATATGCAGTGCTTAGGTTTAGTCGAGTTCCCATTGCTTGCTGGAAACTTTTCCAGAAATGAGAAGTGAAACGACTATCCCTATCTGATACAATGGAGAGTGGAACTCCATGTAGAGATACGACTTAATCTACATACAACTTTGCCAGTCTTTCCATGCTAAAGGTTTCTTTCATTGGTAGAAAGTGAGCCGATTTGGTTAATCGATCCAGAATTACCCAAATCGCATCATTACCTTTTCTGGTTTTGGGTAACTTAGTAACAAAATCCATTGTTATAAGTTCCCATTTCCATACTGGCATTTCTAATTGTTGTAGCAGACCTGAAGGTTTCTGATGTTCTGCCTTAACTTGTGAACAAGTAAGACACTTTGATACATATCTAGCTATATCCTTCTTCATGCCTATCCACCAGAAATCATTTCTTAAATCTTGGTACATCTTATTGTTTCCAGGGTGTACTGTATACCTAGATTTATGAGCTTCTTCTAGAATTTTATTTCTTAATTCTCCTTGCTTAGGTACCCAAATTCTGCTTTTGTGGAATCTCCAAATTCCATCAGCTCCTTGTTCTAATTCTTTTATTCGTCCTTTCATTCCTTCAGCAACATCCTCTATTGATATTTCTTGAAAATGCTTCAATTGTTCTATTAAATCTAACTGTAGATTTAATCTGAGAGCACGAACTCGTCGTTGTTTCTCATGGTACTTACGACTTAAGGCATCCGCAACTACATTTGCCTTTCCTTCATGATACTGAATATCACAGTCGTAGTCACTTAGGATTTTCATCCATCTCCTTTGTCTCATGTTTAACTCTTTTTGCCCAAATATATATCTTAAACTTTTATGATCTGTATAGACAGTAAACTTACTTCCGTACAGATAATGTCTCCAAATCTTAAGGGCAAAAATTACAGCTCCTAATTCTAAATCATGAGTTGTATAATTTTCCTCGTGCTTTTTCAATTGCCTTGATGCATACGCAATTACCTTCTTGCGTTGCATAAGCACACATCCTAATCCTAATTTTGAAGCATCACAGTATACTTCAAAATCTTCAGTTCCTTCTGGTAAAGCTAAGATTGGAGCATTTGTTAATTTCTGTTTCAAAATCCTAAAGGCTTCTTCTTGTTTAGGTCCCCATTCAAACTTAACGACTTTACAAGTTAGCTTAGTTAATGGTACGGCTATTTTGGAAAAATCCTTAATAAACCGTCTATAATACCCAGCTAAACCTATAAAACTTCTAATTTCCATTGCTGTTTGCGGAACCTTCCAATTGGTAATTGCCTCTATCTTAGCAGGATCTACATGAATACCTTCATGATTCACCATGTGTCCTAAGAATTGCACTTCTTGTAACCAAAATTCACACTTCGAGAATTTGGCATAAAGCTTTTCTCTTCTTAACAAAGTTAAGAGTGCATGCAAGTGCTCACAATGTTCCGTTTGACTTTTGGAATAAATAAGTATATCGTCTATAAAAACAATTACAAATTTATCCAAATACGGTTTACAGATTCTATTCATCATATCCATGAATGCTGCAGGTGCATTTGTTAACCCGAAGGGCATGACTGTAAACTCGTAATGACCATACCTAGTCCTGAAAGCAGTTTTAGGTATGTCTTCTTCTTGTACCTTCAATTGATGATATCCAGAACGTAAATCTATCTTAGAAAAATATCTAGCCCCCTGAAGTTGATAAAACAGATCATCAATCCTAGGTAATGGGTATCGATTCTTAATTGTAATCTTATTCAGTTCTCTATAATCAATACACATTCTAATCGAACCATCCTTTTTCTTTACAAACAACACTGGAGCTCCCCACGGGGATGAGCTAGGTTGTATAAATCCTTTACTTAGTAATTCATCTAATTGCTTCTTTAGTTCTAACATTTCGGTAGGAGCTAACCGATAAGGTGCCTTAGCTATCGGTGTAGTTCCAGGAATTAGATGAATCCTAAATTCTACTTCCCTATCAGGTGGTATTCCCGGAAGTTCTTCTGGAAATATATCTGGGTATTCTGAGACTACAGGAATTTCCTTAAGTTCTTTACCCTTAGTATTAATGATTACTGAAATCATATATACTATTCCTTGCTTTCGTTCATAACTAGCAACTTTCATTACTGATATGAATTTCATGGGTTTACGTGGCTTATCTCCTGTAATCATGATTACCTCTCCGGTTGGTGCTTGAATTTCTATGGAATTCTGATCACAAAGGATTCTAACATGGTTGGCTATTAACCAATCCATTCCTAACACAACATCAAATTCAGCTAAATTTATAGGTAACAGATTTGCAGAAAATTTATGACCTGAAAGTTCTATTTCTACTTTTTGCAAGACCTGATCTATTTTAGCTGAATTCCCATCTGCGGTTTCTACTGTAAAAGTCTGCCTAATATTGGTTAAAGGTAACTTAAGAGCTTGACAGAATAAAGTATTGATAAAACTTTGGTTTGCACCAGAGTCAAATAATACTTTTGCGTACACGTTGTGAACTAAGAACGTACCAGCTATCACATCTGGAATGAGTTCTGCTTCTTGAGTAGTTAGCTGGAATGCTCTGACATTCTTCTTAGTAGCTCCGTCAGTCGCCTTAGCTTTGTTGTCTGCTGGTTTGACCAATTTAGGACATTCTGGTTTAATATGTCCTGTTTCTCCACAGTTGTAGCAGATTCTGGTTTTCTTCCTGCATTCTTCTTCACGATGTCCTATGGCTTTGCAAAAATTGCAAATTACATTACATCTTCCATAATGTTTCTTTTTGCAATCTTTGCAAAAAGGTAAAGTTGAAGATTGCCCTGTTCCTCTTTTCTTGAAGTTGTTATTCTTACCCACCCTAAATCCTTGGGTAATTTTCTGAGCTAATTCTTTCTTCCTGTTTTCATCTCTTGTGCGTACCAATTCATCAGTTAGAGTGTTAGCTAATTCCACAGCATCGTCAATAGTGCGAGGTCTCGCAGCTTTAACGATATTGCGGATTTCGTTAATTAATCCCCAAATGTAGCGAGAAATAAGTACCGGTTCTGGCCAAGCCAGTGTTGGTACCACTTTAGCATATTCGAAGAATGTCGAAGTATAACCACGACAATCCACATTCACCATCCGATGGTTTAGGAACTTATTTGCCATTTGATCTTTTTCATACTCGGGACAGAATTTTCTTTCTACAAGAATCTTAAATTCTTCCCAGTTCATGGCATAGGCCACAGTCCTTCTTTTAGCTTGTAACACTGTGTTCCACCATTCTAACGCTCCTTCTTTAAAAAGATTGGAAGCATACATAACTTGATCTTCCTCAACACATTTGCTTATAGCAATTACTGCCTCAGTTTTCTCTAACCAAAGTAATGCTGCAATTGCCCCTTCATTACCTGAAAACTCAGTTGGTTTACAGGCAAGGAATTCTTTGTAAGTGCAACCAGGTGTTGCAGCTTTCATTTTCTTGAAATTTAGGTTTTGTAGATCATTATTGTTATTAACATGATTTCCGCCTCCGTTTATACTATTACTAAAGTTGTCGCCTTGGTTACGTTTACTAGGAATGATTGATTTAGTTTTAATGGGTTTCTGAACGGCAGCAACGATTGCTGGAATAGCGTTGGCTATCCCTTGTGCAACTATGTCCTCTATATCTTGTCTATTTAACAATTGTTCTTCCTGAATTTGCTCAGATTGATTTTCTTCATTTACTGGTTCATTACCAACGTTTGCCATCTGATAATTAATTTATAGATAAATAATTAGTATAAAGGAAATAATCCAATGTCACAATTAATTGCACATAATCACGAAAACGAATATACAAACAAAATCTAAATTTTTTATTTATTCTATAGATTATATTATGCCTCTATATACAACCGTTTTATTTATTTTATAAGTACTGATTTTACTATTACTATTACACAAATACAGATTCACTACCCACTTCTTTCTTGTCACTTGTTTTCCTAAAAACGAAGTTCCCTTTCATCATATTTCCAGGCAATCTGTCCCCCTATCTCCCGGATTCTATTTCCCGCATCCATTAACTCTTCACCAAAATGGCGAAGTTCAGCCATATTCTCGTGACTCATTGGTGGATTGGGTAGAGGTTCTGGATCGAATTGTGGATGAAAGGAATAAGGATCGTTGACAATATTTTGAAATTGCCAATCATTCGTCCACCATTCGTCCATTTCTAAAGGTTGGGCGTGGACTATTGGTTCTGGGATTGCCGGTTCAAAATTCATAGGGAGTGGATTTTCAATAGGATAGGTAAAAATATTAGTATGGACAGGCTGAATCGTTTCACAGTTTTCCAATAGAAAATCTATCTCCTCCTGAAAAGTCCTTCCCTGATTTTGTTTGGAGCTTTCTCCAATTTCCATTGGTCTAGAACTTTGTCCAACTTCCATTTGTATATCTTTAGAGTATTCTTCAAATTGCATTTCCATTTGCTTAGAATCTTTCTCGACTTCAGTTTCTATCTCCTGCTGTTTAGAACTCTCCTTGGTTACTGTTTCTTTTCCTTTTTCCAAAGGATTGTTTATTTTAGGAAGTTTTGAAACTGGCTTTTTCCTACGTATACGACTTCCCCATACGTAATTCTTCTTTTTCTTTCTTTTTGGCTTGTTCAAAGGTGGAGCCTTGAATTCTACCGGTTGTTCTATATCGGGAAAGTATCCAGTAAATTCTTTGGACACTTCTATATTCACCGGGTAAAGATTGAGGTTCTGAAAAGCTTCAGATATCTCACTCATGCTGATATAGCATATATGCAAAATGCAATAAATACTAAGTTAAAATCTTACAATAAATTTCATAATTAACTTTTAAATATTATTGCATATTGCACACTAATTTATTACAAAGATAACTGGAATACATACTAGGGTTTATTGTAAATTTTATTTATTTACTGCATAAGGTTTCTGGATTGTAGGGGATAAAGTGCTAAAACTTAAATTAAAATATTTAAAGATTTGCATTTTCGGCTACTGTGGCTAGCATATACAAATTTGCCCATTTCTCATCTAGATTGTCTTCCCAAGGTGATTTATCAATTAATTCATGGGTTTCTCGTTTAATCTTCTTTTCTCGGATTTTTTTCTTTACTTTTCTTAATAACCATACTCCTTTTTCTAGGGGAAAGTGGTTCCTCAAATTGCGCCTTTCGCACAAATATTCCTTCTTCAGGAATTGCAGGGAGTTTTGAGGATTTGGTTTGGGATGTACTACCCTTCTCGTTGGATGACCTATCTAATTTAAGATAGATACTGGACAGCTTTTGCTTACCCATACTGTAATTAACAAATAGTCACATAATCACATAATAGTAATTAGGAAAAATTAAGTATTTCTAAATACTTAATTAGCTTAACTCAGTGGCTCTGATACCACCTTATTTCTGTCACGACCCCCGTCCCGGTTTGACCCGTTTCAGGAGCCGCGGGACAGAAATCCCGTGGTATTTATTTAATTGAGTTTAACAGCGGAAGTTTATCATCAGAATCGTTTTAAAGCTTAAAATTTTCCCGATTATTTTATTTCACAATTCGGGATAAAACCCCGGTAATTTACAATATTATGATTTCACGGAGAAATCTTATTATTACAAAACATACTTCTTTATTTTATAATAAGCCACTTTCTTAAGCTTGAAATGCTCCACAGCACTTTTCCTGAATTACAACAGGTCACCTGAAACATGTTTGAAAAAGGTTTTGTCAGCGGGAAATACTGAGTGAATCATTCTAGTTACTAAAACAGACCTGTTTGATATAATTTACAGTATTAAGGGTGATTACATTGTTTTTATATCAACCAACTACCCACAGTATTTGTCACCCGACTTATTTCTGTGACTGTGGTCAGACCACCCATTGGCTAACTCGTTGTCCAATGGTGGCGGGAAAAAGTAATGTATACAATACCCCACATACCGGCTGTAACTTGGTGACCACAAAAACTTAATCACTGTAATTATAATCTTTGAAAATAAACATGATTTCAAAAGTAATTTGATAAAAAGAGAATGACTCACATTGCAGATTAAATACGGATAGAGTTTACTTTATGGATTAGCCTTGTTAACCTAATTTAAATAAAAATGCACACAAAACTGGGTTAGTAACCAATACAGCGTTTACGATAACTCACGAGATCAAATTCTCACAACGAACGACAAAGTGCGATACTTAAACATCCATTGGATATATTGATCGTCGGAAAATGAATCGTAGCAGCGATCGAGTTATTACCCTGTTTTGTGGCAGCAATTCGGAATTCGTGTGTGTTTGTGTAGTAATTCGAACGTAACTCAGTGTGTGTTGCGAATTTTTACGTCGTTTTTCTTTCTGAATTCAAGTCACACTGTCCTCTATTTATAGGTAAATTTTGACCCTTACGCGGCCCGCGTAAGATATAAGCTATCCTTACACGGCCCGCGTGAGACCTATTTTTAGGCCTAGGGTTGCCACGGTTGGGACTAGCCTTGCTGAGTTGACAATTTTCGAAAATTCCTTTCTGCCAACGTTTTAAGTGGATAATCGTCAATAAGGTTAACCCCCCTTGAGAGTTAGGGGCCCTAATCCTGATTCTGAAAATTCTGAAAATTTTAGGGTTTGTTCAGAATCACTTGGGTGTCTCAATTAGAGTTTCCTATTGGTCTAATTAATTTAATAAATATGACTTTTGATGAGAGTTGTTACACCTTTTGAGAGAGAAAGGAAAACTTTGGAAGAAAAAAAATCTTGATTCTCATCTAATGCATCTTGGACAAGCCTTTTATAAGAGTAAACTGCCATTTTGGTCCCTGAGGTTTGGTCACTTTAGTCCAAAACTTAAACCTTTTGAATCTGGGTCCCTGTGGTTTCAATTTTGTTGCCATTTTGGTCGAAAAGCAAAGTCAGCACAGATTTCTAAACCTGGTTTTTTGTCCTTTTTCTCAGTTTAGTGAAGGGCATTTTGGTCATTACAAGTTTTATTATAACAAATTTTTAATTAAAATAATAAAATAAAATTTGATCTTTGACCTTATAAAAGCAGACTGAGAGATCATCTTCTTCCCCAAATTAAACCCTAATCCAAAGGAGATAGAGGGCTCTGCTAGAGAGAGACTGAGATCGGAGAAGAGATGGGTGTGGGACGGAGTAGGCTGCTGCTGAGTCATCCGGGTCTAGCTGATGAACCAAGTGCTCCGATTTAGATTACTGATGAACCAAGAACTTCGATTAAGATTGCAAACCAGAATTCCGGTGGATCCGACGACTGAGGTAAGCACCGTAGACAACTCAATATTCCCCCGATCCAAACCCTAAATGATAATATCCTCGGTTGTAACACCTCGTAAAATCATGTCCAATATAGTATCGACACGTGTCATGGACTTTAAACGTGTAACGAATTGATTATGAGAGACTAAAGTTGACAAACGAAGAAAGTATGTGTATATAAGGATACAAAGTGTCAACATTTGATAATTATGCCTTTTTACAACCCTACACGATGTTTATACCCTAAAACGAATGTATCATGAAGCGTATGAAGCCGTTTGTGGAAGAAAGTGAAAGTTTACAAGACGCGAGGGTTAAAAGTGTCAACATGTTTAAGTTATACCTCTGAGTGACCTTTTAGCGAACCCGGAACCTTTTAACGATTAATTATACTCCCAAGAATAAGTGGTAAAAATTTCACAAGTTTTCGATATCGTATGAGAAAGATACGCTAACTTTCGTAATTAAGGGGTTAAAAGCATCAACGAGGCAAAACTTGTGTTTTCGGTTATCGTTTAACAAAACCGGACCTAATGATGATTGGTTATATCTCATGGATCATAGAAATATAAATTTCATGGGTTAAAAGTGCTTAAAATGGAAGAAATTACGCATTAGAAGGTCCAGGGGGTGAAAATGACATTTTTGAAACTTGGTTGGCTGGTAACTGAGTTGCTGGCGCTGCGCCACCACCTGAGCACTCCTCCGTCGCGTGATGCGATGGACTACCAGCTCAGAAAATTGTTGTTTAACGTGCCAGCTTGCATGTTTGCTAAATTCCGCGAGTTTTCCACCCTCTAGCTGCTTGAAACACGTCCCTAGACACTTGTTTTCATCTCTGGAGTTCCCTTAACACCTGGATCAATCTCCATGATCTTCCTTGGCTATATATAGAGCCCTTTGTAGCAACTTTGTGAACTCACACTTTCACATTTGCTTGTTCTAACTCTCTGGAGCATTCTTGGCAATTGAGAAGCCTTTCCTCTGTTCCAATCTCGTGCTAAGGACCATTGTAAGTCATCTTAGCTTCTGTAATTCAGTTTTAATTAGTTTAATGGCCCAAAGTCAAACCGTCGTAATTAAGGTTTGACTTAGTGATTAATCACTAATGGTCCAGTCAATTCTCGAATTGAAAGTACCTTTGAGTTGGTAATTATATGGGTAATAAACCCTTAAAAGGGCACCCTCTGATTCCCACTCTAACTAGGTCAATTGTCGGGTCAAACTTGATTATAAAAAGTCAACAGAAAGCTAATTTTTGCATAAACACATAATTAACAATGTAGAAGCTATGAAACCTGATTTATCACTTGTATAACTTGGTAATTAATATAAGAACATGTCTAAGCATGTTCAACCCGACAATTTTCAGTATAAGCTCGGTTCGGAACCGAAAGTCGCATACGTGGACTTTTTCTTTGACTTTCAGTTCTGACCCATTAGAGCATATTTTAGAAATGCCTTAGAGCTTTATTTGGACCAGGTTACATGTTAGTATAACCCTCTATGATTATACAACTTGGTTCATTAATTATCCGATTCATATGCATGTTTCCGTTATATGCCTAAATGTTGACCAATATGCCCTTTTGACCTTAAAACAAGAATTTTGAAAATGTGAGAGGACAATAATCTTTATTACTGATTTATAAACATGTCCCTAAATTTTCACATCAGTTTGAGGTCTAGATTAAGAGTTATGCTCAATAGCGTAATTAGAAAGCTTTTTCTTAATTGAACGACGTAATTAGCATAAAGCCTATCTAAACCCAATTTTTGATACCAAACTTTTTACCTACTGATGTAAAATAATATTTTGGGATTTTTGAAGATTTTTATTTATTTTTAGGCTGAGCATAACATAGGGTTATAGCTTTAATTCAGTAATTGCCGGTTTTGCCCTTTTGGCCTATAAAATGAGTTTACATAATATTTTGATACCAAACCTTTTGCTACTCATTTTATATAATAAATAAAATATTTTGAGTCTTCTGGAATGATAAAAATATCAGCTTTTCTTTAAAAACCCGGAAATCGCTTAAAACCGTCTTTTTACGCGTTTAAAACGCATAGTATGTATTAAAACCATTTTTCTCATATAAGACTTAATACCTACTGATGTTTTAAGCAAATTTTTATATTTTAACAGTAAGCAAAAGTTTTAAACTCAGATTTCAAATTTTGACCTTTAAAGCTTATGTGAAATTACCAAAATGCCCCCACGGTGCATAGTTTGGTTATAAAAGGTAAATTTCACATATATGCCATACCCTACAGTTATGACTTATAAAAATAAGTTTTTTTACTGAATATATTAGACCTGAAACTTAGATTTATATTTAAACCCTTTTATAAGCTTTAAAATGACCAAAATACCCCTACGGGGCATAATTTGAGTTTAAATCCATTTTGGGCATTATGGAAGGTATCTTACTGATATCACAACATATTTAAGGCATATTAACTTAGGAAACCTGTTCATGACTCATTTGGTTACCCGTTACGCATTATTCGCGTTCGGTGCGGTTTATGTAACTAGTTTGCATAAATTAGCCGAAACGGGTCAAACCTTATCGTTTTTCTCTCAAAATACAGAATGTGTTTAGTTTACCCATGTTATACAAGTATACAAACTTTTTGGGTCTAAACCACACTCTAATCCGGTCATCGCTTAATCGTGCGTTTTGAACCGTATATCTTCCTTTAAAACTAACCGGTCTAAGCATAGGCTTAATTAAGACCCGTTAGGAATCTAATAGGTTATTAAAACCTTCGTTCCAGATTTAGGAGCCCAGTAAAAGCTACATGTACTTGCTTGGTTGTATACGGGGTGTAGGCATACACCTGCCAGTGCATATATATAAAAAGGTATAACCGCCGGTTCGAGATTAACTCGCCGCAGGATTATATCATGTGGTGTGTCTATTAATCTTTAACCCGGTATTCAGTCCGGGCTACTGAACGTATAACGAACATGTAATTCTTCTACAAGTTTATATATAAATAATTATCCCAAGTTATAAAAGATTATTTTGTGCCATGTGCATTCAAATCAATTTTCTTAAACATTTTCAAAATGAGTCGGTTAATTGTATTTACCAGTGTAAACTGACGTATTTTCCAAAAAGGTTAAGTGCATGTACTAAACGGAATTGGCTGGCTACTCCTAGCTTCAATAAAGAGTCTTGCAGGCTTAGAAGTTAAATCAGTTGAACAATAAACTTTTGAACTTTGATCCGCCTGTGGATCCTTACAACCGTTTTGTAATACACTTGATATTACTTTTTATTCGGTTTGTAATAATTTTATCTTTCGACTTCCGCTGTGTATTAAACTGTGATAATATAAATTGTCTATGATATCAACTACGTCACGATACTCCCCACCGGTAATACGTGGAAATATCGTGGTGTGACAGGTTGGTATCAGAGCCAACGTTGAGTGAATTAAACACTAGCCTTTTGTGTTTAATCTCAATGACACAGTTTGCACATTCCTCGACTTTCGAGTCTAGACAAAGAACTTAGGACTAATCCAAATTTGTTTTATTTTAATTTTGTCCTTTATTTTTCCTTGTTGTGTCCTTTGTTTGTTTTAACAGGTTCAAAAAGATGCCACCTAGAATAACAGGAAGTGGTAGAGGCAGGGGGGCATTCATCGCCCCCAACGATCACGAGGCCGGGCCATCACACCGGCGAACTCCATCGGACTCGTTAAGAAAAAGTCCTCAGGAAAACTGGAGGACCTCCTTAGAACCCGCGAGCCGTTCAGTCTCGCTGAGCTCCTCACCTTCTTACCTAAACTCTTACGGGCCTCAATCGGAAAATGGGCCCCACAACTCACACCATTCTTACATACCCCTTCAAAACCCCAACTCACCTTTCAACGACCCAACACCCTACTTCCAAAGCCGGTTCAACCCGGCAAACCTAATTAATGAACCAATGGGTTATAACCCGTTGGGACCGGAGGACCATTTCTCCATGGATATGGATGAAGATCCGGAACCTGCCCAACCACCAACCGGGACGCCTACTCACCCCATCGAGATTTCGGATGGGTCACCCTTTCTTGGATCACCTTATAGTGGTCCCGACAGCTACGAGGCGAGGTTTAACCAAATTGAGTGGATGTTTACTCCCAGTTACCACTCATCACCGCAGCAGCAGCAGCAGGATCCCTCGGAGGATTCGCGCTTTGTAGCGGTTACTCCACCGCCACCACCACCAGTGCAGCAACAGCCTCTGGAACCACCGAGGCGTAGTAGATCAACCGCACGGATGTCCGTACGAGGGGGAGTCCGTATCAGCACCCCTCAGCATTCAAGTGGCAGCCATTACCCGCCACTATACGAAGACCCACAAATGGGTGGGCCTTCAAACCCTGTTTCTAAGGTGGAGACTGCGCCAGTCGCACCGCCACCAGTGGGTTTTGATAACCCAATCCTTACATACGCCGGTGTAGCGGCGTATAACCCTTTCGAGTAGCCAGCCCATACTAACTACAACTACGCCGAAGTTGACCCATGCCTTACAGTAGCAAACTACAATGCTCTTCATCCCGAGGGGCCCTTTGGAGTCCCATATCAAGCTGGATATCCACCCTATGGGTACCCACCTTATGGGTATCAACAACCGCCACCTCCTCAACCTTCGCAGTTTCAGCAACCCCCGCAGCCGCCATTGATATCGCCACCGCAGCAGCAGGAGATTTTTCAAAGGTTGAGTCAGGTGGAGCAGGAGGTTCGGGAAGAGCGTAGGCAAAACTGAGGAATTCTCAAGGGTTTGGCGAGCTTAATCAAGGGGAAGAGCAAAAAGGGTCATTAAATCCTTTATTTGTTTATTTAATGTTTAATCAAGTCCCTGCGTGGACATCTGTTTCTGTAATCATTCCCTGCGAGGACTTGTAATTCCTGTTAGCCCCTGCGTGGGCATGTCATTTCTGTTTAGCCCCTGCGTGGGCAAGTTGTTTATGTTAAAAGTCCCGTTTAGGGCAATCTGTACTCTTTTTAAATTTAATGGCATGTTATAATTTAAATTTCATTTTTATCATTATATGCATAAATGTAAAATGTATGAAATAAATAAATGAATAAATCCAAAATATGTCATTCCTTTTATAATATCTGCCTTTAAATATTAAATAAGAATCTTAAAGGGTATAACCTGGCCTGCATGTCATTATAAGACCTGGCCATGATGGTAAAACCTGTTTAAAAAGATTCAAATCCTTGTTAACATCTGAAAACATGTTAACATTCCTGTCTAATGTGACTCGTAAAATCACACGTGTCATCCTTACATTGGATTATTCCAATTCCTTCTTTATTACTTAAACATCCATTTGTGATGAAATGCTTACGGGCCATAATTATTGTCATATAAGACAAAAGACAGTCGTAGCCTATAACTACCTGTCAAGAAAGGTAATGAACTATGATTCAAACCTTAATACCTCGATCCTATGAGATCTTGATTTATAAATTGAAATGTCCATGTGTAACGCCCACTTTTTGACATTCAATAAATAACATAAACTTCATACAAATTTTTACAAAATTTGGGCATGACCCATTCGTAATAAAAACGATTCCCTGCTTTTAACATCAACATTCGAAATATGTTCTAAAAACACTTTTCAAAAGATACAAAGTTTCATCAAAAGCATTTTTGTCCCAACTACCCAATGTAATATTTAAAACTTTAAACTACTACAACCATCCTAAATAAAAGTTTAACATTTACATTACAAAAAGATTTTTGACCCATTACAAAAGATAACTTGAACCGGAAGCGCATAAGGGCGATATAGTGTGTTCGGTCCGAGCTCGTCAACATCAAGCATGAGATTTACCTACCATACATAACACCAAAACATTTGTTAGTTCAAATACTAAATAAAATTCAAGGCTTCCATTCAGTTATCATTATTCGACCCATTAGCAATTTACCATTTTTGTTCACAAATCTTGTTTGAACCATTCTTCTTGTATGACAATATTTCCGTTAACTTTCTTTCATTCCAAATTCTTGATAGCATTCATGCATACATTCCATTCGACCCATTAATAATGAGCATATACTCAAACATCGTCGCTATTCGTCATACATGTCCTAATTAACCCATTTACAACGGGTAAATTTTATCATACATACTTGAAACAATTTCATCATTTTTGACCCATTTACAACAAGTCATTACTTAACCATTTCACATCCTACTTTCCAACGATTTTGACTCACTTGAGTGGTCATTATACATCCGAAACTATTGTGCTACTTATCCGTTTTCCAACATACATCATATCAAAATTTTACCATAAACGAACATACAACTCAACACTAAGGTTTAATTACTAAGCTATCATCCGTAGAACTACATAAAAGGAGAGTTAAGGTCATATGAACTTACCGTGGCCTTGCGATGTTTGCGACTTCAAGTGACTCGTGCCTTCTTCTTTCTTTGCACCTATACATTATAACTTCATTCTTTTAGCATTCATAAACATTACTTCACATATGCATTTGGTTTATTCATCATAACTTAACATAATTACACATACATCTATTTTCACTTACATCACCATTAAATCAAGAATTCATGTCAAATTTCAACTAAATCATTCTTAGGCATTTCATCGAACACATGGTGTCCGTACTAACTATGAAGCATGATGTACAAGTAGTTATAACATATCCATCCTAATTCATCAATGGGCAAATCTAGTCTTTCACAATCAATATCATACCATACTACATATGATTTATATCAAAATTACCAATCTAAGACACCTTCTATCACATAATTTAGCATCAATATCACAAAATTCATCCATAAACTTCACTAATTTCATTATCCTACAATTACAAGTGAGTTTTACCCCAAACCATCAATATAGTCAAATTTAAGCATAATTCAACCTCTGTATGTTCATATCACTCAGCAATCATGTTAAATCATGTACATAATTCGCGGATTACACATAACCCGATTCATCAAACATTACCATATCATGAAATTAGACTTACTGGATGTCAAGAACACTTAGATAATCGAAGTTCCTGGCTCATGCATTCGATTAACCTCCATTTACCCTTTCAATTTGATGGATTTAGAAGGTTAGGGTTTAGTTTTCTTCTGGGTCTCTCTCCCTCTCTCGTTCGTACGCACACAACCAGGAACCCACTGGCCTTTTTTTGTTTTATTAATTTTTCATTACACCTTTACACTTTTAGTCCCTTGTCTTTTAATACATGTCACATTCTTTCTTTTCACATTAACTAGGTTACCTTTCCTTTGGTTAACTTAGTTACATACATATATTTTAAACTTACTTTCATTTTCTTACAGTACCGTATAATAGTTACCGTTTTTCTATTATTTATCATCACAAAAACAAATATAATATTATTTTGCAACATATGAAATTTGGGGTGTTACAAGTCTACCCCCTTAAAGAAGGTTTCGTCCCTGAAACCTGAATACATACATTCTGACGAGTTTACCTGTATCCCTTCTCAATTACATACCTCAAACTTCGTTAACATGCTTTTATTCGATCATCCCTCGTGATGAATCGGTCGTTACTACTCTAAACTTGTCTAATACATTTGGTAATTCAATCTTGTATGAATCAAAGCGATCATATTACATTATTTCATGATTATCATTCAATTGTTCAAGCTGATTTCTTAAAACTTATCTGTCAGATTATTCATTCCCGCATACCTCTAACATCTACTTAGGGGAAATAACTATCATAGTATTCATACTCGTTCATTCCTATTCATTCATATTAATTCACAAATCAAACATTATTCAATAGTTTCTAACTATTTAGTTTCTAGATACTCCCATCCTTTCAAGGCCAATATCATGCAAAATTTCTTTCATGTCATCTGCTTGATAGTTCTTTTCTTACTTTTCTTGCAATACCTTCGTATAATCTTTACTCGAGACTAATATTTCTTCCACTGATAATCTATCATAACTGCATGGTTAGTCACAACTTAGTGTATACATTTATACAAATCATGTACATACTATCCTGCTCTAACCTCTTTACAGTATATCCCTAGTTTACAAGGGCCAACATAAGTCTTTATTCACGCTATCAATATGATCGTGTAATCAATACTTACATTTGAGCAACTCATGTTACACTCGAGGTGTCATACTCAGCTATACTTGTCATCACATTCCATAGTCGTCATACATACGTCATTCCTTCTAGCAATTGTAATACCAAGGCAATTACCCAACATTGTACCTCAAAGGGTTAATTCTTATCAACCTAGGTTCCGCTTCATACGAGATTATAAGCTTATTACATATGCCACTCCATTTCACGTATGAGTTACATAAAACTTGGCACAACCGTTCATTCGACAATTGAGATTACACTCTACCACGTAGGGTTGTTTTATAATACGAACCAAGAATCATGCGTATAAAAACTTTAACTCTCGAACATTTCTTTAGAGGTTTATCTTCTAATAATTCCTCACCTACGATAGGGAACTCGACAGAGGGTAAGATTTATTCAAATATCCATTCAAATATTCATCATATTTTACATTCCACTCAACTCCTCTTTATGTAACATTCCTCCTCTAACAGTTATGTATTCTTATATTTTCATTCTAGCTTCCTTCGACGTTAACCTTTCACATTTTTCATACAGTTCTTTCTAATTATTCTAAATTTGGCATACTAAGTGTGTACCTTGCTTTCTTAACAGTTCCTCACTTTTCTTTTCTTTCTACTACCCATTTTCCGATATGCGGATCGACTCTTACTATCTTTCCATCATGACATTTTAAGACATCTAATAATCTTACTCTACAATAAACAAAAATTTAGAGCCGTCATTATTTCCTATATCGATATGATGATTATAATTTACTTACTGGCATTATGAGTTATTTACTTCTGCCTTCCAAGTCACTAACCATACATTGTTCCTTCACTATGTTGTTTGAATCAATAATGCCCACAATGAGCCTACTACCTGATTCCTCTATTATTAACATCATCATTCTTCCTAGTCACCCCCTAATGTGACGTAAAAAAAAACTTTGACTATTAATGTATGTGTGTGTGTGTATATATATACATATACATTTACTGGCCTCAAACATTTAGTAACTCTGTTACTATTAGTTGCTTATTAATCCATTCCTACATTATTAACTAATTCGCACATTTGTACTTCCTTATTGATTTTAGACATACTTGATATCACTTTACCATTTCTTACAAAATTTCTATCCTCGTCGGTACTTAAATCATCCCTCTAGGTCTTAGCCCATTATTCATTTTAGTCCTCATAAGTCGATCATCACATGCTTAATACGCAACGTGTTCGGAGCATACTTCTTTCATCATAATCTTATTACCTCAACATCTTTCTATGTATATATATAATTACTTACACCATCATATGTTACCACATTTGTCATATGTTTTACTCTTACTCGTATATCCCGTTTAGGTCTACGACGATTAACTATCAACATATCCCTACTCATATTCCCACAACCAGCGGCAACATATCTCACATACGTTCACATACACACACACACACACACACACACATATATATATATATATATATATTCTTTTAGTCCTACATTATGCTTGACCAACCAGGCTATCTGTGCCATTTATTTGTTATGTTTATACTTATCTTTAGTTAGGTGGAGAAAAAGCATCTCCTCATTTGCTTTCATACTTTCCTTCCCACCTAACGACTCTAACTTTCATCCGTCTACGACCCTTTCTTAAGGATCTATCTATGTTTACCACATAAATATATTCCCTTAAAATTTTAATTCTACTAACATTTACTTTTCGTTTGACAAACTTTTTATCCTTAGGACCATACTATACACGAAATTCTATCATCCCTTCCTGTTCAATATTTTCTAAGCTTAATCGTATTTATTATTCCTACCTTTCATTACATTCTAGGACCATACCATCCTCTTTCTTAATCATTGCTTTTATTCCTTCCCATCATGTCATTTGTTATCGTTTGTGTTTCCTTCGTCCGTCATCTACAATTAAACATTTTCTACATTCATTACTTCATATACTTTCCATCTCATCTCAAATTACATTGATGCATTCGTAATCACATTTCAATAACTTTCATTCCACCTGTACATTATCATCAACGTCGGTCACGATAGGCCACATCACACATGCCTTTCGTTCATAGGGGAATAGAATCCCTCATCCTTCTTACTTACTTTCTCTCGCCACCCGCTACTTGGAACATATTTTATTAACAATTTCTTCGTCTTCATCAGCCATCTACTATATCATTCGAGATCATTATTAAAATTTATTCTTTGGTCATGTTCATTTCATTCTATTATTTTAAAATTTTATACTTTCCTTTCTTTCATGCTAGGTGTTAACGGTCATTTATGACTACACCACCTATCTCTCATTATAGGGTTGATAAACCCGACTAGAACTTCATTCACAACCTTCCAATCATATACGTTCTTACTTCTAAACATTTCAACATGACCCGGTTGACATTTAGAGGATCCTAATGTCATAGGTTGCATTTTCGGAAACTTAAAGAAACTATTGGATTTGCCTTAAGAAATATTCTACCACATAGTTTAGGAAATATGTTAATATGCCTAACATATTTCAATGACTTTCATTCTCTTACTTATTAGACATTCGTTAATTTTATATATAACTTTTCACTTCGTTATATGTTACTTCATGCCATCATACTTACGTCTTATTGACCTTTGTCCTTTTTAATTATGGTTATCATGCTTTTATTTCATAATTCCGGGTGTTAATAGCCACTTAGTGACCATACCGCATTCCTTTCATCATCCTCGGTGTTAACGGCTACTTCCTCGTGCCCACACCGCATACTATTCATCATTCTTGGTGTTAACGGTCACTTCGTGACCTCACCGCATACCGTTCATCATTCATTTCTTTATCATTCATGCATTATTTTGCTTTCAATAATTCATTTCCGCAGGTCATAAAACCATACTATCCTTCATTATGAACATTCTAGACATGTTAATTAAAACAGACATTCATTCTTACACTTACTTCTTATTCCTTCGTTCTTTAACTAATTGCCTTCGTGTTAGTCAACTTATATTCATGGTTTCATTATCATTCACGTTTACATTGTCCGCCATCAACATAAAACATTCATTTCATTCATTAATTTTTTTCTTTTCATACATCTCTTCATCATATTTAAACTCATGTTAGCATATTACATTCAATTTACAATGCATACTTTATACATTATCGTCTTTGACGATCATGCCGTATCGTGTAGATCATAATCCTTGATCATAACGGTTTTCCTTCTCACCATTCATATATATACATTTCCTCATTATTCTTAACATCAAAATCACCTTAAACGTTGGTTACGAGGCCTTAGAAATCGTTTAAAACAAGTCCTGTATTCAAAACAAACAAATTAAAAAAAATTTGCCAGCATTTGAAGCCCTTGCGGGCCGCGACCGATGTCGCGTGACGCGACAGTAATTCAAGCCGGGTGTCGCGCAGCGCGAGGCCCTATTTTTCACAGAAAGTCCAGCTCTGTGTTGCTGCATTTGCCCAGCTCCCACCTTTTCTAAAATCCTAACTTTAAAACCTCATATTTATAGTTCAACTAGTCCGTTTTACTCGATTCTTTTTCCTACGTGTCCGTAATTTAAACACGGCCCCGTTTTGCCTTAAAACTCGGTTTATAAACAAATAACCTATAAATTCCTTCTTACTTCTAACTGTAAACATAATCAAATTTACGATTTACTTACTTGCATAGCGCTTCGGAACGAACACACCTTCATACGAGCTTTCGGTTTGAGTTCAAGAATTTTAACTCTAATACTTGAATCCCTCAAACCTCGGCTCTGATACCAACTTGTAACGCCCACTTTTTGACATTCAATAAATAACATAAACTTCATACAAATTTTTACAAAATTTGGGCATAACCCATTCGTAATAAAAACGATTCCCCGCTTTTAACATCAACATTCGAAATATGTTCTAAAAACACTTTTCAAAAGATACAAAGTTTCATCAAAAGCATTTTTGTCCCAACTACCCAATGTAATATTTAAAACTTTAAACTACTACGACCATCCTAAATAAAAGTTTAACATTTACATTACAAAATGATTTTGACCCATTACAAAAGATAACTTGAACCGGAAGCGCATAAGGGCGATATAGTGTGTTCGGTCCGAGCTCGTCAACATCAAGCATGAGATTTACCTACCATACATAACACCAAAACATTTGTTAGTTCAAATACTAAATAAAATTCAAGGCTTCCATTCACTTATCATTATTCGACCCATTAGCAATTTACCATTTTTGTTCACAAATCTTGTTTGAACCATTCTTCTTGTATGAGAATATTTTCGTTAACTTTCTTTCATTCCAACATCTTGATAACATTCATGCATACATTCCATTCGACCCATTAATAATGAGCCTATACTCAAACATCGTTGCTATTCGTCATACATGTCCTAATTAACCCATTTACAACGGGTAAATTTTATCATACATACTTGAAACAATTTCATCATTTTTGACCCGTTTACAACAAGTCATTACTTAACCATTTCACATCCTACTTTCCAACGATTTTGACTAACTTGAGTGGTCATTATACATCCGAAACTATTGTGCTACTTATCCGTTTTCCAACATACATCATATCAAAATTTTACCATAAACGAACATACAACTCAACACTAAGGTTTAATTACTAAGCTATCATCCGTAGAACTACATAAAAGGAGAGTTAAGTTCATATGAACTTACCGTGGCCTTGCGATGTTTGCGACTTCAAGTGACTCGTGCCTTCTTCTTTCTTTGCACCTATACATTATAACTTCATTCTTTTAGCATTCATAAACATTACTTCACATATGCATTTGGTTTATTCATCATAACTTAACATAATTACACATACATTTATTTTCACTTACGACACGATTAAATCAAGAATTCATGTCAAATTTCAACTAAATCATTCTTAGGCATTTCATCGAACACATGGTGTGCGTACTAACTATGAAGCATGATGTACAAGTAGTTATAACATATCCATCCTAATTCATCAATGGGCAAATCTAGTCTTTCACAATCAATACCATACCATACTACATATGATTTATATCAAAATTACCAATCTAAGACACCTTCTATCACATAATTTAGCATCAATATCACAAAATTCATCCATAAACTTCACTAATTTCATTATCCTACAATTACAAGTGGGTTTTACCCCAAACCATCAATATAGTCAAATTTAAGCATAATTCAACCTCTGTATGTTCATATCACTCAGTAATCATGTTAAATCATGTACATAATTCGCGGATTACACATAACCCGATTCATCAAACATTACCAAATCATGAAATTAGACTTACTGGATGTCAAGAACACTTAGATAATCGAAGTTCCTGGCTCATGCATTCGATTAACCTCCATTTACCCTTTCAATTTGATGGATTTAGAAGGTTAGGGTTTAGTTTTCTTCTGGGTCTCTCTCCCTCTCTCGTTCGTACGCACACAGCCAGGAGCCCACTGGCCTTTTTTTTGTTTTATTAATTTTTCATTACACCTTTACACTTTTAGTCCCTTGTCTTTTAATACATGTCACATTCTTTCTTTTCACATTAACTAGGTTACCTTTCCTTTGGTTAACTTAGTTACATACATATATTTTAAACTTACTATCATTTGCTTACAGTACCGTATAATAGTTACCGTTTTTCTATTATTTATCATCACAAAAACAAATATAATATTATTTTGCAACATATGAAATTTGGAGTGTTACACCATGTGACTTGGCCTTTTGTGCCATTATTATATTTAACTATAACTAAGGGTTATTTATGAAAAATCCTGAATAAAATACTTAACAAATTAGCCAATATGGTTCTTTAATACCATGGTTAATAGATTAATAAGATGACAAATCTATTATAAACTTCTAAGAAGTCATTGTCATCATTTTATGTAGCAATCAGACTACATGGCAGAGTCTGAAGAAATCAACAGTCATCCAAAGGAGAATCGTGATACTACTAGGATCAACGTAACTGGTGCGGAACTTCAAGCATTGATTGATAATGCTGGTACCAAGGCCATAGATAGGCAGTTTAATGAGTCAAGTGGTACTCGAAGCAAGACCTCATCTGTACCCCATTCTAAACCTAAGACTCACTCTGAGGCTCCTAGTAAGCCACCTCCTAAACATGATGGATCAAGGAGGGATGACGATCATCCCTCCTCAAATCAGCATAGTGTTCCGTCGAAGAAGATTGAGCTCAAACGAGAACCACGTGGTAAGTCCTGTACATATAAGTATTTCGTCTCCTGCAAGCCTATAGACTTCACAGGGGAGAAAGGAGCCGTCGATTGTATGACTTGGCTCGATGAAATGGACACTGTGGTTGATATCAGCGGATGCGCTGATAAGGACGTTTTGAAGTATGTATCTCAGTCGTTTAAAGGAGAAGCACTAGCCTGGTGGAGGTCTCTAATCCAGGCTACTGGGAAGATCCCGTTGTACAATCTGTCTTGGGATCAGTTTGTTGCTCTCTTCAAGGAGAATTACTGTCCTCAACATGAGGTTGAAAAGATCAAGGCTGACTTCTTATCTTTGGTGATGAAAAACCTAGACTATCAGGCTTACCTTACTAGCTTCAATACCATGTCACGTTTGGTTCCATACCTGGTTACCCCGGAACCAAAACGTATAGCCCGTTTCATTGGGGGATTAGCCCCAGAAATCAAAGCTAGTGTGAAGGTATCCCGACCTGCTACTTTTAGGTCAGCGGCTGATTTGTCACTATCACTTACCTTGGATGCAGTCAGGCAGAGATCGCTTAGGCATTCCGATGCTGAGAAGAGAAAACATGAGGATAATAACTCACACCGTTCTGAAAAGAAGCACAAGGGAAACTCTGATCACAGAAAGAGTTCAGGGTTCAAGAAAGATGACCAACAGGTGGGCGAGAAGCCCAAATGTAAGATCTGCAAGAAGCGTCATCTGGGCAAATGCAGGTGTTAATCAAAATCCCAATCACAGCCAATGGCTTGTGGGATTTGTAAGTCTTCTGAGCACAAGACGATAGAGTGCAAGAAGATAAAGGATGCAACGTGCTATAACTGTAACGAGAAGGGGCACATCAAGTCCAACTGCCCTAAGTATGCCAAAAATCCTGAAGAAGCCAAAAAGACCAATGCTAGGGTCTTTCGAATGGATGCACTGGAAGCAGTGCAGGATGATAACGTGATAACAGGTACCTTCCTTATTAATGACGCTTATGCAAGGGTGTTATTTGATTCGGGTGCGGATAAGTCATTTGTAGATGATAAGTTTTGTAAGTTGTTGAATTTACCTGTTAAAACCCTAAACGTGAAATATGAAGTTGAGTTGGCCGATGGTACCTTAGAAACTGCCTCAACTATGCTAGATGGATGTTTTATAACCATTAGGAACCACTCATTTCCGTTATCCTTGCTTCCTTTGAAATTAGTTGGTTTCGACATAGTGATAGGCATGGATTGGTTATCTCACAACCAAGCCCATATTGTTTGTGATAAGAAACAAGTGGTGATCAAGACTCCGTATGGTGAGCCACTTACCATACAAGGAGATACTCAGTATGGGTTGCCTAAGCAAGTGTCTGTGCTTAAGGCATCAAGGTGTCTGAAGAAAGGTTGTGTCATTTATATGGCACAAGTGACCATTGATGAGCCAAAACCCAAGATTGAAGACATCCCTATCATTTCTGAATACCCTGATGTATTTCCTGAAGAACTACCTGGTTTACCCCCAGATAGGCAAGTGGAGTTTAGAATTGACATTGTACCTGGAGCAGCACCTGTTGCAAGAGCACCTTACCGGTTAGCTCCAACTGAGATGAAAGAATTGAGAACTCAGTTGGATGATTTGTTGGCAAAAAGGATTTATTAGACCTAGCTCATCTCCTTGGGGTGCACCGATTTTGTTTGTGAAGAAGAAGGATGGATCGATGCGACTATGCATCGATTATCATGAGCTAAACAAGGTTACAATCAAGAACAGATACCCATTGCCCAGGATCAACGATCTGTTCGATCAACTGCAAGGAGCAAGTTACTTCTCCAAGATTGACTTAAGGTCAGGTTACCATCAGCTGAAGGTTAGAGATGAAGATGTGCACAAGACTGCATTTAGAACTCGCTATGGTCACTACGAGTTCTTAGTGATGCCGTTCGGGCTCACTAATGCACCAGCAGCGTTCATGGACCTCATGAATCGCGTTTGCAAACCCTACTTGGACAAGTTTGTCATCGTCTTCATTGACGACATCCTTATTTATTCGAAGAATCAAGCTGATCATGAGAAGCATCTTCGTTGTATTCTTAAACTTCTTCAACAAGAAAAGCTTTACGCCAAGTTTTCAAAGTGTGAATTTTGGCTTCGAGAAGTCCAATTTCTTGGACATATGGTTAGTGAGCGTGGTATCCAGGTGGATCCCGCTAAGATTGAAGCGATCATGAATTGGCAAGAGCCAAAGACGCCCACAGAGATTCAAAGCTTCTTGGGCCTAGCAGGATATTTGATGCGTGTGAAGTGTCGTTAGTTTTTAATATATTTATTAAGCCCTTTTTAACACTTTTTAGTCAAGTTTTAAATTTATAAAACACGATATTTACTAACACTAAACACACATATGGGCAAGTGCACCCATCGTGAGCGTAGTATAGTGTTGGCAAGATACCGAGGTCGTCCAAGGACACAAGAGCTTTTAGTACCGGTTTATCCTCAACGTCTAATCAAATTAAAAGTTTAGAAAAATGTTTTGAACTAAGAAAATAAAAATTAACTAAATGCTGAAAAATAAAAATAAAAGAAAAACAGATAGACAAGATGAATCACTTGGCTCCGACTCGTGTTTAGTGTAACCTTTGATTATTTCCGCACTTTTGCACTTATTTAAGAGATTATCTTAGTTATTGTAGTAGGCCCCTCTTTTGGAGGTGACGTTACCCTCAATCCAGTAGTTTGAGTCAGCAAGGATACAATCCTAAAGGGTCGGATTATTGAAAGATAATTAATTAAGTTATTAATGCAAATTATGGTAGGCCCCTCTTTTGAAGGTGACGTTACCCTCGGCTAAGTAGTCTGAGTCAGCAAGGATACAGTCCTAAGTAGCCGGGTTATAGTATTAATAGTAGTTTAACTTATGAGGGGATCAAAGAGTTTGGACCCCCGCCATCCAATACCGTTAAGTATTGAAGGAGGTCCTACTAAATTTGACCCAGGTCCCTTGCAGGATCTCTAAACGCTGAACAACGGCAAGACTCTTAACAAACCGTTCCCTTAACCCCCGACCAGGTAGCCAACATACCTCCATATAGACCGTGGAGATATGAATGGTGAAAATCTTTTATTTTATATAAACAGTAAAATAATGCCAAGACACCACGGACAAACGATAAGGAAGAATCACCTTCAACATAAGAAACTAGTTATTAAAGTCATTAATATATAACCAATTAAAAAGTGCAAAAAGATTAAAAATAAAAAGTATTACACTAGACACTTTGTCTTCACCAAGTGATGTAAGAGACTTAGGCAAACATGGCCTTGATTGTCAAGAACTCTTACGATCAATCTTGGATCCCGAGACGACTCACACACTCTATGATGGACAATGGATGATGGTGGTGGATGATGGTGTTATGGTGGTGGTGGGTGGTGGGTGAAGTGTGAGAGAGGTGGTGTGCCAAGGGATGGTTTGAGCTTGAGCCAAGCACTCCTATTTATAGGCTGAACAGAAGCTTCGGCACGGCTCCGTGTACAGTGGGCACGGCCCTGTGTCCACATCCTTATCTTTCTTCATTAATTGCTCTTATCTTTATTAGTTGACCACGCCCCCGTGTCCGCTGAGCGCGACCCCGTGTGCAGAAGCATATATGTACTATGAAGATTTTCCTGGATTCTGCGAATCTTATAGTTGACCACGGCCCCGTGCCCGCTGAGCACGGCCCCGTGGTGGGCAATAGAAGCTTCTACTACTTTGTCTTTTCTGCTGACACTTGGGCACGCCCCCGTGCTGGCTGAGCACGGGGCGTGTTCAGTCTTCTGTCTTCTTGTTTTGCTTGGGAAGATGCTGTCGTGGGGTCGGGCATGTCACGTTTGTTCCTTTTCTTGTATTTATGTTAGATTTTGCTGTCTTTTTGCTTCTTTTGTTAATTTGAGCTCATTTAATCCTGAAAATACAAAAGGAAGACAAAAGCACACTTTTTCCAACATTAGTACTAAAAAAGGGTTATTTTTATGCCACAATTGATGTAATTTATATGTTGCATTTTGCACACATCAAATACCCCCACACTTGAATCTTTGCTTGTCCTCAAGCAAAACTCTTTATAATGTGGCTTTACACTCCCAAATGGAATGGGTAGAAGAGAAAGTTTTTGGGCTTGTCATAGAGTGTCGGGATTTCCATGATTCTTTATTAAGTTTTATTTTTATTTATTTACAATCCTATTCATCATGATTTATTTAAAACTTTTCATAAGATAAATTACTTATTAGGGCATAACATGCCTCTTTAAAATTCTATTTATATACAAGTTCACATACCTCACGGGGGATCACTCAACACTCGGCCGAAAAATGTATTTTAGTGGATCACTCGAGAGCGGCAATGGAACTTACTTCTACCATAAGCTTGCCAAGCAATCAATCCTCCTCCTTTTTAACTATATGCCTTTGTAAATATCAAGAGGACTTTTTGGGTGAAGGGTTAGGCTTGGGTTAAAGGTAGGTGGTTGGGTTAGTGGTTAGTAGAAAGGGCGAAAAAACGTAAAAAGCATCGGTTTTCGTAAGACCTTCTATTTTTCAACTTTTTATTTTGATGAAGCTATTATTCAAACAAAGTTATTTTTGATGAACTTGCTTGTTTATTTGTTTTTGCTTCATCATCAACACATTTTTTTTTTGAAAAGTCATACGAAGAACCGAGCTAGTTACTAAAACAAGGGGTTAAAAATGAAAAAGGTTTTGGTGGGTGAAAGGGTGTTTGGTTTGGGTTATGAAATGAAAAGGTTTAGGCTCAAAGGGGCTAACTAGGGGGATTTTGGGTAGGTGGTAAAAAAAAGAAAAATAATGGTGTAGAAATAAAAAGGGTTAGTCCTAATGCCTCCATCATTTACTTATTCGGGTTTAAGTTGGTAAGGACCGGGAATGTATCGTCATGGCAAGTTCTAGAGTCGTAAGAACCAAGCGGCTATTCACACAAGAAACGAAAAATGAGCATTTAATTTAAAGATATATATTTGTATGCTCAATGAAGGCTCAAAACTCACTTTTGTGGGAATGGGTTTTTATGTGATCAAGTATATATAATCAAATTTTAACTAAGTTTGTCATGCCTTTTCATAATTTTCTTATGTTGGTTCTTTTTTTTTTATCACGACGTTATAGGTTGTAAATTTGTAAAAATATAACCTTTTTAGAACTTTGAAATTCCCAAGTTAAACCTAGACAAGTAAAAAAAATGAAAATTTTTGAAAAAATTTGGGGTGATTAGCGGTTCCAATAGAGTTTTGTGTAAGGCTTGTATTTAGGACTTGCAAGATTCAAGGTTTTAGCATCCCCCCCACACTTAAATTACACATTGTCCTCAATGTGTCCCAAAAATAAGTTTTTAGGTTGATTGAATGTGTAAAAAGGGTGAAAAAGCAAAAAATTTGTGTTACTGGGCACTGGACACGGCCCCGTGTTGTCCGGGCACGGCCCCATGTTCAAGTGCCAGTAACAAAATTAAATCAAGAGAAACAGAAGCCTGGACACGGGGGCGTGTTGGGTGAACACGGCCCGTGTCCAGTTACCTGAACTGGGTCTTTTCTGCAGACTGTGCAGCACGAGGCCGTGTTGGGCGGACACGGCCCGTGCCGAGCTTACTGTTTAATGAAGAAAATCGTCGGATGGCCCTGTTTTCCTGCATGGGGTGCTGGTTCAAGTTTCCCTTGTTTCCTTTGCCATCTCAAGTGTGTTTTATTCATTTCAACACCAAATTAACTAAAACCATCATTCATTAAGTCATAGAGAAAAGTACATAATAGTCCAAAAATTAAAATACTAGATAGTTAGGTCAAAGGAACACAAGAAATCTAAACCAAGGAGTTCTAGCCTACTTGTCACACCCCGATTTCCACGTGTCACCGGTGGGCCCGATGGGGAGTATCGTGATGTGGTTGGCAACATAATAGTCAAACAACACAATATTTAAATGCACAGCGGAAGCAATTGAAAGATATATTTCAACCGAATAAAATATTGTAATATCGTGTATCACAAACAGTTGAAAGTTTATCCACAGACGGATCGAAATAAATAGGAAACGGTAGTTCAACAGACGATAGGCATCTTAAGCTTGCGAGACTCTTTATTGATGCTAAGGAGAGAATCCAGCCTATTACGCTTAGTACCTGCATTTAGTCTTTTGGGAAAATACGTCAGTTTACACTGGTAAATACATTCAACTGACTCATTTTAAAAATGATTAAAAATTGATTTGGATGCACATGGCATAAACATTTTATAACTTGGGATAATTATTTAAATATATAATCTCGTAAAAGAATTACATGTTCCTTATGCGTTCAGTAGCCCGGATCGTGCCGGGTTAAAGATCAATAGACACACCACATTATTTATTTGGCAACTGACAGGTGTACGCCTACACCCCGTGCTTAGTTCGTGGCCATTTCGTAAAATGATGCCAAGGATATCCGGGACATGGTCATTAACCCCCCAAAGGCTTTAAGTAAACAAAACAATTTAAACGGTCCGATCAAATATTCAATTAACCACCATACGATGGAAGATATAATGCCCGACCAAGCGGTATTTTATATACCGTACCCCAAGCCCGTATAGGAAAAATAAGTTAAAAGTATTTACCTGAGCAAAGTAATAATCACAATAAGCAAATGAAAGTAGCTTTTACTAGTCCTCCTAATCTGGAACGAAGGTTTATAATAACCTATTAGAATCCTAACGGGTCTTTAGTTAAGCTTAAGCTTAGACCGGTTAGTTTCAAAGATACAGTTCGTACGCACGATTAAGCGAAGACCGGAATAGAATGTGATTTAGACCCGACAAGTTTGAAGACTTGCTTAATATGGGTATTTCATACACATTCTGGATTTTGAGATAAAACCGATAAGGTTTGACCCGTTTCGGCTAATTTATGCAAACTAGTTACATAAACCGAACCGAACGCGCAAGAGGTGTAACGGGTAATTATTAGAGCCATATACAGGTTTCCTAAGTTAATATGCTTCAAATATGTTGTGACATCAGTAAGATATCTTTTATTATTCCCGAAACGAATTTAAACACAAACTATGCCCCGTAAGGGTAGTTTGGTCATTTACAAGGTTGTAAAAGAGTTTAAGTATTAATCTGAGTTACAGTTCTGATGTAATCAGCAAAAATACTCAATTTAATAAGTTATAACAGTAGGGTAAAGTATATATGTGAAATTTATCAATTATAACCAAACTATGCACCGTAAGGGCATTTTGGTAATTTCACATAAGCCGAAAAGCTCAAAACTGAAGTCTGAGTTTAACAACTTTTGCTTACTGTTAAAATATTATAATTTACCTAAAATATCAGTAGGTATCAACCCTTGTATGTTTAAAATAGTCTTAGTACATACTATGCGTTAAAAAAAACGCTTAAAAAGAAGATTAGAAGCCGTTTCCGGGTTCTATATGGAAAACTGATATTTTTATTATTCCAGAAGGTTTAAAATAATTTATTTATCATATAAGATCAGTAGCAAAAGGTTTGGGGTCAATTAGATATGTAAAACTCATTTTATAGCCCGAAAGGGCAAAACCGACAATTACCGGATTAAGCCTATGACTATAAGTTATGCTCAGCCTAAAATTAATTAAAAATCTTCAAAAATCCCAAAATAATATATTACATCAGTGGGTAATAAGTTTGATATCAAAAAGTAGGTTTAATTAGGCTATACGCTAATTATGTCGTTTAATCGCTAAAGAAGCTTTATAATTACGCTAATGAGCATAACTCTCAATCTACACCTCAAACTGATGTCAAACTTTGGGTGCAAGTTTATAATTCAGTAACTAAGGTTTCTACTCTTTTACATTTTCAAAAATCACGTTTTATGGTGAAAAGGGCATAATGGTCAACATATGAGCAATTAACGGAAACATGCATATTAATTGGATAACTAATGAACCAAGGTGTATAATCACAGAGGGTTATACTAGCATGTAACCTAGTCCAATTAAAGCTCTAAGGTATTTCTAAATCATACCAAAACGGGTCAGAACTGAAGTCAAAGCAAAAGTCAAAGCTTTGCGACTTTCGGTTCCGAACCGGGTCTAAACAGTAAATTGTCGGGTTGAACATGTTTAGACATGTTCTTACACTAATTACCAAGTTATATTAATGATCAAACAGGTTGTATGTGTTCTACATTGCTAATTATGCATAAATTAGAAAATAAGCATTCTGTTGACTTTTTAATAACAAGTTTGACCCGACATTTGACCTAGTTAGAGTGGGAATCAGAGGGTGCCCTTTTAAGGGTTTATTGCCCACATAATTACCAACTTATAACTACTTTCAATTCCACTAATCACTGGACCATTAGTGATTAATCGCTAAGTCAACCGTTAATTACGACGGTTTGACTTTTAAGCTAAAACTAAGCAAAAACTTAACTAAGAAAGGTTAAGCATACTTACTAAAGTCCTTTGCACGATTAGTGATCACTTGAGCCTGCTTTGGAGCTCCAGAAATGATCAGGAATGCTGAAGGAAGGTGTGAAAAATTGGTTGCAACCTTGTGGCCTTATATAGTGCTCAAGAACTCATGGATCATTGACACATAAGTCTAACAAGGGCCATGGATCACTTCCAGATGTCCCTAAGTGTCTAGGGGTTGCCTAGGGGTCGTGCAAGATGAGGAAAAACATTTATAAGTCGGTTAGAATGCAAATGGAAGACAAGAACCCAAAGTTTTCGGAGCAGACAGCCCCTCGCGGCACGCGTAGCCCCCCCCCCCCCCCCCCCAGGGCCTTCGCGTGGCGCGAGGCCCCTTCTGATCAAATCTCATATTTTAGATTTTTACGCTTTGGTCCTTGGCTCTTGGAAACTTTGCTACGACTTTATTTCTTGCACTTTGAACCCTCCAAATTGACTTATAAGGGCTTTAAGACATATACCCACTTTGTTAAGTCCTCGGTTAACTTTATTGTTACCCGAAAAGTCATAACTTTCAACGTTGACGCTTTAACCCCTTGTATACGAATTTGATCATAACTTTCTCATACGATAACGAAACTTTATGAAATTTATGTCGTGCATTCTAGTGAGCATAATTAACCGTTACAAAGCTTCGGGTTTGTCAAAAGGTCACTCAGAGGTATAACTTAAACATGTTGACACATTTAACCCCTGTAGTTTGTAATCTCTCACTTTCCTTCATATTTAGCTTCGTATGCTCCGTGATTTATTCGTTTGAAGGTATGAGCATCATGTAGGGTTAATGTACAATATATTTATTCACTGTTGACATTTAGAACTCGTATATTCACATACTTTCCATGATTGTCAACTTTAATCCTTCTATAACATTCTTTCACACGTTCAATCATATGACACGTGTCAACACATTACAGGACGTGAATTTTTGAGGTGTTACATCCTCACCCCCTTAAAATAAATCTCGACCTCGAGATTTACTGAAACAAATGAGGGTACTTTTCTTTCATTGTGGACTCAACCTCCCACGTATATTCGGGACCTCTACGGGCATCCCATTTTACCTTTACAATAGGCACATGCTTCCTTCGAAGCTTCTTAACCTGTCAATCTTCAATCGACAATGGTTTTTCCACAAATTTTAAGCTCTCATCTATATGCACATCTGTATGTGGTATAACCAGTGATTCGTCAGCGAAACACTTCTTCAGATTGCAGATGTGGAATACATTATGAATACCACTGAGCTCTTCAGGTAAGTTTAACTTATAGGCAACTGATCCGACACGTTCGATGACTTCGAACGGTCCTATGTATCTCGGGCTTAACATGCCTTTCTTACCAAATCGCATCACTCCCTTCCAGGGTGATACTTTAAGCAGCACTTGGTCACCAATTTCAAATTTCATAGCTTTACGCTTTGGATCTGCGTAGCTCTTCTGCCTATCTCGGGCAGCTTTGAGACTGTCACGAATCTGGACAATCTTGTCCGTCGTTTCAAAGACTATCTCTTGTCCTGATAATTGGACATCTCCAACTTCCGCCCAACAAATGGGCGTTCTACACTTTCTACCGTATAAGGCCTCGAAAGGCGCAGCCTTGATGCTGGTATGGTAGCTATTGTTATATGAGAACTCAATCAATGGTAGATGGTTATCCCAACTACCACCTAAATCAATTACACATGCACGTAGCATGTCTTCCAATGTTTGGATGGTACGCTCACTATGTCCGTCAGTCTGAGGGTGGTAAGCCGTACTGAAATTTAAGCGCGTTCCCAAAGATTGTTGGAAGCTTTACCAAAAATGGGATGTGTATCTAGTATCCCTGTCGGAGATAATAGACACAGGTATGCCATGTAAAGCTACAATCTTATCTACGTACAGTTGGGCTAACATGTCGGAGCTATAAGTCTCCTTGATGGGTAAGAAATGTGCTGACTTAGTCAGTCTATCTACGATCACCCAAATGGTATCGTTTCCTTTCCTTGTCTTAGGTAACTTGGTGATAAAATCCATAGTTACCATTTCCCACTTCCAAGTGGGAAGTTCAGGCTGTTGTAGCAAACCTGACGGTTTCTGATGTTCTGCTTTGACTTGCGCACACGTCAAGCATTTAGCTACATAGGTAGCTACAGACTTCTTCAAGCCTATCCACCAATAGTTGGCCCTTAGATCCTGGTACATTTTATCAGCTCCAGGATGAACGGAATATTTGGAACTATGGGCTTCCTGGAGGATAACATCCCGAAGTCCTCCATAAATTGGAACCCATATTCGTCCATTCAATCTCAGAATTCCATCCTTGCCAATAGATAACTGCTCCTCAGTTACCCCTAGCTTTTCATTAGGATAGTTAGCTTCCAACACAGCTTCCTTCTGTGTAGGTAACAACCTTTCATTCAAACTATTCTTTATTTCAATGCTCTTGGCATTGATTCAGATGGGTTTCACCCTTTCCTTTCGACTCAAGGCGTCAGCGACTACATTCGCCTTGCCGGGATGGTATCGGATTTCACAATCATAATCATTCAAAGTCTCCATCCAACGGCGGTGCCTCATGTTTAAATCCTTCTGATTAAACAGGTGCTGGAGGCTCGTGTGATCAGAATAGATCACACACTTGATACCATATAAATAGTGCCTCCATAGCTTCAGTGCAAATACAACGGCACCCAACTCCAATTCGTGGGTGGTGTAATTCTTTTCATGCACCTTTAACTGCCTTGAAGCGTAGGCAATAACTTTGCCTCTCTGCATAAGCACACATCCCATCCCGGTGTGTGATGCATCGCAGTAAACCATGAATTCTTCGGTACCTTCAAGCAACGTCAGTACTGGAGCGTTGCTCAACTTTTGCTTTAGGATATCAAAGGATTCTTGTTGCTTAGGACCCCAATCGAACTTCACTTTCTTACGAGTCAACGAAGTTAGGGGTGCAGCAATCCTTGAAAAATTTTCGATGAAACGCCTATAATATCCCGCCAAGCCTAGAAAGCTACGAATCTCTGTAGGTGTCTTTGGCTCTTGCCAATTCATGACAGCTTCAACTTTAGCGGGGTCCACTTGGATTCCGCGTTCGCTAACGACATGTCCAAGAAATTGGACTTCTCGAAGCCAAAATTCACACTTGGAAAATTTAGCGTAGAGTTTTTCATGATGTAGAAGTTTAAGAATACAGCGAAGGTGTTTCTCATGGTCAGCTTGGTTCTTCGAGTAAATGAGAATGTCGTCGATGAAAACGATGGCGAATTTATCTAAGTATGGCTTGCAAACGCGATTCATGAGATCCATGAACGCGGCAGGTGCATTAGTGAGCCCAAAAGGCATCACTAGGAACTCGTAATGACCATAACGAGTCCTTAATGCAGTTTTGTGTACATCTTCATCTCTAACCTTCAGTTGGTGGTAGCCTGATCTCAAGTCAATCTTCGAGAAATAACTTGCCCCTTGCAATTGATCGAACAGATCGTCGATCCTGGGCAAAGGATACCTATTCTTTATTGTGACCTTATTAAGTTCACGGTAATCGATGCACAGACGCATCGATCCATCCTTCTTCTTGACAAACAAGACTGGTGCTCCCCAAGGAGACGAACTAGGTTTAATGAAACCTTTAGCTAGCAATTCATCCAGTTGTGTCCTCAATTCCTTCATTTCTGTTGGTGCTAACCTGTAAGGTGCTCTAGCAACCGGTGCTGCTCCAGGGATGATGTCAATTCTGAATTCCACTTGCCTATCTGGTGGTAAACCAGGTAGTTCTTCAGGAAAAACTTCTGGGTATTCAGAAATGACGGGGATGTCTTCCATCTTCGGTTTAGGCTCATCAATAATCACTTGTGCCATGTAGATGACACAACCCTTCTTTAAACACTTGGAGGCCTTGAGCATAGTCACTTGCTCAGGAAGTCCATACCGGGTATCTCCCTGAATGGTAAGTGATTCACCAGACGGAGTTTTGATCACTACTTGCTTTCTATTGCAGACAATCTGGGCCTGGTTATGAGATAACCAGTCCATACCCAAAACTATGTCAAAACCGGCTAACTTAAAGGGAAGTAGGGACAAAGGAAAAGAGTGGTTCTTAATGGATATAACACATCCATCTAACATAGTTGAGACGGTTTCTACAGTGCCATCTGCTAACTCCACCTCATAATTCATACTTAAGCTTTTGACAAGTAAATTCAGCAATTTGCAAAACTTATTATCTACGAAAGACTTATCAGCGCCTAAATCAAAAAGTACTCTTGCATAGATATCATTTATGAGAAAGGTACCTGTGATCACGTTATCGTCTTGCACAGCCTCCTTCGCATCCATCCTAAAGACCCTAGCATTGGTCTTCTTGGCCTCTTCAGGCTTCTTGGCGTATTTAGGGCAGTTGGTTTTTATGTGCCCTTTCTCATTGCAACTGTAGCACGTTGCATCCTTCAGCTTTTTGCAATCCAAGGTCTTGTGTTCCTTGGACTTGCATATCCCTCAAGCAAAAGTTCTTGACTGAGTCTGCGAGTTCGATTCGAGTCTGCACTTTCCAAAGTGCTGTTTCTTGCAAATCTTGCACTTGGGCTTATCACCAGACTGATGCCCATCTTTCCTTGATTCAGACCCCTTCTTGTTGTCACCGTTTCCTCGGTGCTTCTTGTTTGACCTCCGTGAATTATCATCTTCACGTTTTCTTTTCTCAGCATCTTTGTTCCTCAGCGATCTTTGTCTGACCGCGTCCAGAGTGAGGGACAGAGATATGTCAGCTACCGATCTGAAAGTAGCTGGCCGAGAGGCCTTCACGCTTGCCTTTATCTCGGGGGCTAAACCCCCAATGAAACGAGCTATTTGTTTGTGTTCCGGGGTCACCAAATACGGAACCAACCTCGACATTGTATTAAAGCTCGTGAGGTAAGCTTGGCAATCTAGATTGGTCATTACCAACTAAAGAAAATCTGACTCAATCTTCTCGACCTCATGCTGAGGACAGTAATTCTCCCTGATGAGGGCAACGAATTGTTCCCATGACATGTTATACAATGGGATCTTCCCAGTGGCTTGAATCAGTGATCTCCACCAGGCTAAAGCCTCGCCTTTAAAATATTGCGACACAAACTTGACTATATCCCTCTCAGCGCACCCGCTGATATCCACTACTGTATCCATCTCATCTAACCACGTCATGCAGTCAATGGCTCCTTTTTCCCCAGTGAAATCTCTGGGTTTGCATGAAACAAAGTATTTATAGGAGCAACCCTTACTACGGGGTTCTTGATTTAGTACAATCTGTTGAGATGGAGCACTATGGTGGTTTGAGGAGAGTCGATCATCATCTTTCTTTGGTTCTTCCTTCTTGGAAGGTGGCTTCGAATGCGGTATAGATAGGGTCCTACTTCGAGTCCCACTATATTCTTCGTACTGCCGCTCTAAGGCCTTTGTAACTGTGTCGTCTACTAACGCTTTTAGCTCAGCACCCGTTAGATTAATTCGGTCGTTATCATTATTCTCCCTTGGGTGACTATTAATTTCATCTGAGCCAGCCATTTAATTGAACTATTACATAAAACAAGGACAATAGTTTACTTGGGAGTTTATTATGGAATTGTCTTTTATGGCAATTCATTAACCATGGTAAACATAGATCATATTTGGTTAATTTATTAATCATATTTATTTAGGATTTTATATTATAATTTATCCTAATTATAAAACAATAACAGTTTTATTAATAGCACATAAGGCCTAGTCACAAGGACATTTATAAATTATAAGCTTATGGTTTCAGAGAATCAAAGCATGAAGGTTTTGAACATAGTTCTTTACCTTTTTCGGACAGGGAGTCATAGCTACCACTGTCTTTTGGCTCATGTAGAAATGAGCAAGGCCTGTAGGCATTATATTACCAATGTATGGTCAAAATATGATCATCTTAATTGATGATTTAAACCCATGATTCAGAGATCATTAAATTGGGTTAGGAATCTTTTGAAGAATCCTTATATAAGAATGACGTGTGTGATTTTTAACGAATCACATCTGCCAGGAGTGTTAACATGTTTACATATGTTAACAGTGATTTGAATCTTTTTAAATAGGTCTTACCATCATGGCCAGGTCTTCACAATGACACTCAGGCTAGGATTCACTCTTAAGATTCTTATTCAATATTTAAATAGGCAGATTATTATTAGAAGGAATGATTTTGATTTATTTATTTCATGTAATATATTTATGCATATAATAGCAAAATGAAATTTATAACTAAACATTCCATTAATTATTAAAAGATTACATACTGCCCTAAACGGGTCTTTTTTAACAAAGCAACATACCCACGCAGGGGTCAAATTGAAATACTAGTCCACACAGGGACTTAAACAAACAACATACTCTCGTAGGGGTTAACAGAAAGATAGACCCACGTAGGGGTCAAAACAAACAAACAAACATACCCACACAGGGGTCAATACAGCAAGACAGGCCCACGCAGGGGCTCAACTGACACAAGGAAATTACAACAACAGTGGAAGGATTCAATGGTCCTTCTTGCTCTTCCCTTTTATTAGGCTCGTCAATCCTTGGAAGAAAGTTTGTCGCTCCCTGCGATCTCGGTGAAAGTCTCGCTCGACCTGGTCCAGTCTCTGAAGAATTTCCTCCCGTTCTGGGGGAGAAAACCGTGGCGGCTGCGATTGTGTCCGTATTATAGGTCTGACAGGTATCTGGTACCCATGGGTTGGGTATCCTGCTCCCCAAGGAGCTCCATACGGTCCTTCAGGGTTAAAGGCGTTGTAATTGGACGCTACCAAGTATGGGTCGGCTTCAGCGTAATTGTAGTTGGTGTGAACCGGCGGCCCAAATGGGTTGTACATCATAGAACCCGTGTATGCTGGAATCGGGTTATCAAAACCCATCGGTGGTGGTTGCGATGTAACTGGGTTCGAAGGTCCACCCATTTGTGGATCTTCTGGAAGTGGCAGATAGTGACTGCCACTTGATTGTCGAGGAGAGCTAAAATGAAAGTCTCCTCCTCGCGCGGACATCCGCGCTCCGGTTCTCTTACGCCTCGGCGGTTGCGGAGGTGCCGGCTGAACTGGTGGCGGTGGAGGCGATGGCGTGACTGCCATGAATCGTGAATCCTCGGTGGGATCCTGCTGCTGCTGATGAGGCGACGAATGATGCGAGGGTGTAAAATACCACTTGTGTTGATTAAATCGTGCCTGATAACTGTCCGGACCATGGTAGGGTGATCCATGAAAGGACGAACCATCCGAGACCTCGATGGGATGGTTGGGAGTTCCGGTTGCGGGCTCGACGGGATCAGTGTCCTCGTCCATATCCTCTGCATGATCGCCGGTGTAATGATCCTCTGGCCCCAATGGGTTAAAACCCACTGGTTCTTGTATGTAATTTGCCGGGTTAAACCGGCCCCTAAAAACATGTGAGGGGTTACCAAAGGAATTATGCGATAGGGATCGCTGAAGAGGTATGTAAGAAGGTTGAGGGTTGTCGGGCTCATTTTCCGACTGTGGCCCATATGAGTTGTGAATGGGAGGTGTCGAACTGTGCGAGACAGATCGTCTAGCTGGTTGAAATAGGTTCCTCCGGTATTCTCTAGGGTCAGCACTCGCAGTGGTGGTAGGAGCTCGCATGTGCGAAGGTCCTGCCTCGTCGTCATTGGGGTTGGTGATTGGCCCCTTGCCTCGTCCTCTTCGTCGAAAGAATCTTGGCGGCATAATTAATCCTGTCAATACAACATAAGATAACGATAAGAATATATAAAATAAAAGACAAAACAAAACAAAACAAAGTAGAATTTGTCCTATGTTATTTGTCTAGACTCGAAAGTTTTTGAAATGTGCAATTGTGTAACTGAGATTAAACACAAAAGGCTAGTGTTTAATTCACTCAGCGTTGGCTCTGATACCAACCTGTCACACCCCGATTTCCACGTGTCACCGGTGGGCCCGGTGGGGAGTATCGTGACGTGGTTGGCAACATAATAGTTAAACAACACAATATTTAAATGCACAGCGGAAGCAATTGAAAGATATATTTCAACCGAATAAAATATTGTAATATCTTGTATCACAAACAGTTGAAAGTTTATCCACAGACGGATCGAAATAAATAGGAAACAGTAGTTCAATAGACGATAGGCATCTTAAGCTCGCGAGACTCTTTATTGATGCTAAGGAGAGAATCCAGCCTATTACGCTTAGTACCTGCATTTAGTCTTTTGGGAAAATACGTCAGTTTACACTGGTA